>JARFXV010000900.1:600000-861366 GCA_031761425.1 Cosmopolites sordidus
GAGCCTTGTTTTGCATAAACAAGAAATTGGGTTCCAAAAAATGGCCGAAAGGCACCACATGTTCTACTACAATATTCTCAATATAGTTATCAGTATTCATGAATCTCGTACGCACGGGAACTAATTCAGTACAAGCATCAAAGCAGATGCCACCCCAGAACATAACAGAGCCACCGCCAAATGGAATCCTTGCAGAGATATTGCAAGTAGCAAACCTCTGCTCTGATCTTCGCCATACTCGCTCACGACCATCTGGATGTTTTATGCTAACCCTAGTTTCATCTGCGAAGAAAAATTGTTTCCAATCATCCATAGACCAATTTTGATGATTTCGAGCAAAATGTAACTTGACAACTCTGTTTTCTCTAGTAAGCGAGGGCGCGGTGGCTGGTCTCCTACTGCCTAATCCGGCAGTATTGCGGGTAGCTTCAAGTTCCTTTCTCATCATAGATGTTCAAAAAATAATTAAGAGGGCTCATGGGGAAGGGTATTAAAAACAAAGAAAATACACCCGCTCTCCACATTGGTGCTTTGTCGTTACCCCATCCGCCATCCAAAGCCCCAGCAAGCGTCTCCCAGGACTGGTTTCTGGCCTCAAGTCGTTATCAGCTGGGCTCAGGCTGAACGCTCGGAGAGCTGATGAAGGGAAGGACTAAAGCCATATAAATCGGCCATGTCGAATGGTGGCTGCAATCATATACAGCACTGTCATCCCGTGGCATATATATATATATATATATATATATATATATATATATATATATATATATATATATATATATATATATATATATATATATATATATATATATATATGTCTTCTTGGGTGTTCAAAGCTAGCTGGTTTTTCCTTCGGTTGTTCCAAATATTACCATTGCTTGGGACACAACAACAACAACAACAACTATACGGAACGACCTTCAAAATGTCGCTTTTTGTATTTTTAGGCCAAGATTATAGAGACCGGTCTGCAGATTGCTGATAACCTTTAACTCCTTGATCAAAAAAAAGGCCTCTGTTCTAATTCCTCTTCTCTACCTCTTTCGTAGTGATGTTAACTTCTGGCGGGTAAGAGAATATCTGGTTTGGCAAAAATGAATACTTCCAGTAAATGCTACATCGTGAGTTCTCCATGACTGTCTCTATTTCCTGAGGAACATAGGGCAAGACCGAATCTTTGTCTATGTCATAACTATTTCTTAGATGGAAGTAAAGCACGCATAAAGCAGCATTGTGTCTGCAGATGAACAGAGACTTCGCGTGAGTAGAGCAAGCTGACAGGATATATGTTAATGTCTCTGGTTGACTCTTGCACCCTTACAGACAGACATTTTTTTAATGTTTTTTTATTACATTAGCGTGCTCACCACTCCATCCTGACATGCTATCATGAACCTCTCGGTTTCGGACTTCAAGGAAGCAGACCGCAAGAAAAGCAAATGTTCCCTTCCGCCAAGAAATCTTGCATTTGGAGGTGTCGGAAGAAGACCGAATGAAGGTTTTTCTCCATATGCTCTTGCATTAGTCTTTCCTCCTAAGCTTTTTTTATCTTTCCGCTGGTGTGTTCCGGTGCTACAGCGTCAGTTCTGAAAGTATCAGGGCTTAAATAATGAAGTCTTATACTTTGCGCCGCTCTTCGTGCTGCATGAAACAAAAATACTCCTTTATTTTCTTTTTCGTGTGTGTTAACTAACTTCAATAAGGGATCTTCGCTTCTCAGTATTTTCTCTGATATCTCCAAAACTACTTCACCATAAACTTGCTCCAAGCTCAACAGTCCCCCCCCCTCATATTTTTCGAGGAAAATAGAATCGCTTCACAGATGATCTGGGATGTAGATACCGATTCATATACATGATCTTTCTAGTGGTTAGGTCAAGAGGACGTAATTCGTCAAAGGTCTACTTGAGTACGCCGAACGAGTATTGCAGCGGCGGAATAGCCATAACTTTGTTCTTTCATAATAGCTGAGATCTCCAACTATACCTTAATTTCGCCTTATATCGAATAGAGAGTGTGTTTTAACTATAGCGGCATCTTGTACTACGTGTTGTTGGATACTTACAAATTTATAAGTTTTCTCACTCATCAGATGTCTTATTGTTCCTACATCAACAAGCTCGATGTCCGTGCCTGTTCATCGACTTTTCCTCTATTTAAATGAATCACAGCACACTTATTCAATTCCAATGTCATGCCTTCTAAATCAGTAAATTAATAATAATCTGTTGTTAATAATAATCCTTGTTAACAATAATCTGTAATGCCTTTTTTCCGGAAGCTTATATTTTTAGGTCACCATTATACAACAGGTGCATTATTTTGTATTTTCTTCCATTGGGTGGTCCAGTCTTATAGCCTGCTGTTTGCTTCAGTTCTATCAAGAGTGGCAACAAAGAAATGCAAAACAAGAGCGGACTAAGAGAGTTACCTTGGAAAACTCCCCGTTGAAATTTAATCCATCCTGTTGCTATTTCCTTTTTGTCTGCTCGTATATCAAACTTCGTTCTCCATAGGAGCATCATTTTTTCAATACATCTCACTATATTTGGATGTAATTTCATGCCTTTTAGTATGGTAAGTAACAGCTCATGTAACGTGGTCTTAAATGCCTTAGCATAATCAATCCATGCCACCAAAGGTGACTGTTTGTAGTATTGTGCATCTTGACAGACACAACAATCAATTAATAAGTTGTCTTTACACCCCGCCACACTTCTCCTGTATCCTCGTTGTTCATACACCTCATTCCATATGGTCGTATTGAACTTAAAATTGGTTCGCCGAGCACAGTTGTAAATATTTTGTAAAGTGTATTAAGACAAGTTATCGGCCGATAGTTCTTTGGCTGTTAAGCATCCTCGTTTTTGGGAATGAGCACCGTCATGTCCTCAACTAACCATGATGGCATCAGCTCAGGTTGGTGAATGAAGGTTGTGAACCCTCTGGCCAGATGTTGATGAACAGATGGAAAAGCTTCCCACCAGAAATATATTGGATTCCATCCATTCTTGTAGCAAAAAAATTACTGTGTTACCTAAGTGACAGGAAGGCAATCCGTATTTTGGGTGATATGTTTTTAACAGTTTTTTTTTGAAAGACCGTATTACTGGAGACTTTGTTACTGGAACATTTTTCTCATAGATGTTCCTCCAATACTCCTCCACCTCCAATGCTTTTGGTGGATCATTTCGTATTTCCTTACTTTTGCAAACCGACAGATTGGTAGAGAACGCGTTATTTTCGTCAATTCGCCTCAGTTGATTAACCATCAACTTCTTCCTCGCCATGATTAGTAAGCGAATTCTGTCCGTAGCTTTCTTTTTTAGCACTATTAAGAGGGTTAAATTTAACATGTGATGGTACATGCGCACATTCGCTATCATGCGTTTCACTTTTGGATTACGTCGGACATCTTTCCTGATCACACACTATAAACGGGAAGCGTCTTGCCTAGCTTTCTTTAATTTGAGGCTCAGTCTTCTATATGTCATCGAACATCGTCATAGAACTAAAGCCGCGGCATAAACCACAGCACTTATTTCGGTAATGTCAGAATCTGGAGTTAACGTTGAAGCTATCCATTGTAGTGATATTTTCTGCTGTCGGCTTAGCCTTGGTAGTAATTAATCTTCTCTATAGTGGATATTTATTCAGGGCAGCAGAAAATTGTGTAAAGAAATCATGTCTAGGTTTTATTGAATTTGGCACAGGCTCCTCAATTTCCTCTGGTTTAGAAACGAAAGGGAGTTGTATTATCCTGCAAAGATCCCCCCTGCTAGTTATTTCGTTTTCCGGCAATTTGATCGCAAAGATTTTGCTGTGACATGTGACTTAGTTCTGGATATGAAACACATATTATGTAGCCGCTTCATATAACCCTTTCTTTTCGACTCGGCCACAGAAGCGCGCATCTGGTGCTGGGTCCAGCTGTAACGGGGGCTCAAAAGAGCTTTAGGTCCCATTGTGATGAGCTCATCTAGCTCTAAATCTAGGGTCAACAAAGTTTCTCGAATCCTTGTAAATCCCACTAGTATCAAGGGAAAAAACCGTCACCCAAGGCAGGTCCCCGCATTATCTTGGGAGAGCTATTTACTGCCGGAGGGTGCTCGATATCCGGAGACATCCTTAATGACACTGTAACCCTGTGCCACTCAGCTCCTCGCCATGATGGATTTTCACCTTGAGCTTAGGGGATTTTTTTCTACAAAGGTTTACTCCTCTCAGCTCGGGGAGGTGATGGCGTTATTCACCATACGGACTCTCCACCCCCTGTCTAATAATATATGATATTATTATCAATTAATTAATTAATTATTATTATCAATTAATTAATTACTATTTTTATTAATTAGTTAATTATTATTTAATTATTATTATTATTATTATTATTTATTAATTGATTATTATTATTAATGAATTAATTAATATTATTAGTAATTAATTAATTAATATTATTATTAATTAATTAATTATTATTAATATTAATTATTAAGTAAGTAATTAATTACCATGTAGGAAATAACTTAATTTTTCTTAGTCAAGCTATTTCCTACAACTTTGCATTCGGAAATACTATTTCTATATTATACTCTATATGTATGTATATTAATTTTTAGTATATAAAAAAAACGATTAGCTATCTTTTTGATCATGAATAGCTTAATAATGTACTGTATCTAGGAGGGAGATCAATTAGCGCATCAAAACGAAAAAAAACGGATATACGAAGGTTAACATGTCAAAAATTTTTAAATGTTGTGCTAGAATTGAGAACATTTTAACGAGTAATTAGAAATTTCAAAGATTAATGATTTGTTATCCTAACCACGGGAACCATTTTTTGAACAAACTTTATTAACAGTCTATTTTGAATAGCTATAAAGCTAAATCATAAATATAGCAAAATCAGCAATATTTCTAATTGATATTCCCAAATTGGTATAAGGACATGGTTATATCAGATTGTCCGGAAAGTTCGTACGGATTTTTTTACAGACACATAAACGTAAATAGTTTATATAAATACTTATTTAGTATATTATGTAATTACCATTAGGATTTACAACTTTTTTCCAATATTTTTCTTCGGATAAAGGTCGTATTTATAACCTAATTTTTTTCATTGCGGATTATTGTACACAATTCACTTTTCAACATCATTTACCATCCGCTTCAGAAATGGACCTTAGAATTTGTTTCCTCAAAGGTATCGCAGATTAGGTCCAGCAGAATTCATTAATTTCGTGAGGACCCACATCAATACCACATTAGACTAAATGCCACAAAAATCAAACTGTATGATATACGTAACTGTATATCTGAAAATAACCATATAATTTGGAAACAGATTTACTGTTCAATACACAACATAATTATGAACAATACTACAAAATATTGGCCCAAATAAACAGCCAATTAAATTCGGTATAATCTCAAAAATATTTTTAATTAAAATCGACTCCAATAAATACGAGGGAACGATACAGTGCTTAATATATCACTTACAAAAATAGAAAATCAGTTGAGATCATAGGATACATCCCTCGATATACTGTTTTTATACAGCATGAACTAACCAAACTCAACTTGACCCAGTAGACCAACTCAATCTGTAATTTGTTACTAAAATTGCAAAAGATATATTAATTTTAAAATAACTTATTGCCTGAGATTCAAATTGGATGGTCTACACAGGGGTCTCTAAATTACAGCTCGCCGGCCAAATCCGTCCCGCCAGTGTCATTAATCCGGCGAATTTAGCAGGCGTATGCTCGTTTAGGCCGCATACTCGGCGACTAGCTTAGAAATAATAGATAATGAGGGGAAAATTAAAACGGCCCTTGGAACTTACTAGAGTAATCAGTATTGGTGATTACTATTGGTATTGGCCCTAAGGCTGAAATATTTGGAGACCCCTGGTCGACAATAACACAATGCATGTGGTGCAAACAATCTCGAAAGATACATGCGAAAAGTATTATGTTATTTTATTCTATTTATATTATTGGTATTATAACGATGTATTTATTGTGAAATGTTACCGCCAGACCGAGAGATTATTTCATACATATGCTGCTAGCAATAAACGAGATTGGACAAAAGCAATATGCACAAGGCGTCGAGAATTGACAAATCAATGGGGTATTGGTCAGCGTCACACCCTATACGTTATTAACGATCCAGAGGAAATTAATGCCCTGACTGGAATATTTCACCCCATTCTATATATTGACTAGGCCCGACACTTTTCAATTATAACTTATTCTGGACCTTGGGTAATTATCTATGTGAAAACTGTCAATTATGGGAAACCCTCTATTATGAGAAAACTTTTGCGATATAGTCTTTGTTAATCTGTTTCTGTAATGAAATCAGTGTTTCGGGTAAAACGATAACTGAACTATACTATGTAAGCTTTTTGGACACGCTTGGTAAAACAATTGAAAAAAGAGGCCCACGTTGCAGAAAAAAATGATTATTTCTCATCAGGACAGGATTTCCAGCTGTTCGAGATTTGGATTGAACTATTACAGAAAGATTTTTTAATTTTTTTTAATTTTTTAAGTTTAATGAAATGCTTTTCTTGTCTAATTTCTACTTTATTGTTATAATTGCTATTTATGTATCCGGAATAATAAATAAAAACAAATATTTATTATTGAAAATGGTTTTCTTGTTTTTCAAAATTTTCTCCGCGATGATTTTTCATAGCACTTTTTCCATTAAGATTGAGGTACCTCCAATAGATGCATTTGGAACGCATCAACCACTGTTTCTGCTCAACTATTCTACTATTCTCTAGTGGCACTGTAGTCACATTCCCATTTACAGGCGACCATTTGCTTCGAAGTGCTTCTAGCGCGAACAACTTTTGTTGGCTTTGGGTCATTTTGAAAGTTCGATACAGTCAACTGCTGTTTACTTTCAGGCTCATACGCATAGATTCAAAATTTATGACCTGTGTAGATGTTATACACGGCTTTTGACGCACCACGATTGTATTTTTGAGCATTTCTTTGCACCAATCGACGCGAGTCTTTTATTGGGTGATTGTCAACTTATGCGGAATCCAACGCGCATAAATCTTTTTCACGGCTAAATGTTTATGTAAAGTCTTGTATATGCTTGCCATACTAATGCCCAGGGATGCCTCAATCTCACGGTATGTCACATGATGATCTTGCTTTATGAGTTCGCGCACTATATCGATTTTGGACCACATTATTTAAATTCGTCCATGAGCGAACGACGGCCACGATTGGATTCACTAAACCAGTGATATACAATGGTTTTGAATGGTGCTTTATCGAACAAATGAGCAATCATATGTTACCCAACATGCACTCGAGCATGACCACAATATAAAAATTAGTAACAAAATGTAATAAAAATGTAATGGTAATCACCGGGTTATATTATATTTCATAAACATGGATGAGTTAATAATTTTTCCACTAATAAATACATTTCCACTGCAAATCAGCAGGTACTGCGCTATATTTGAGATCGTTTCATGGAAACAGTAGTCGCAATGGATTGCATTACGGGATCACAGGACGCATTCTATTTGAACTAATTTAACAAAAATAACGATTCGTACGTTAGCGCCCGACGTCTTCTTCGCCTAGAGTACGGATTGCACCACATCAATCAGTGTCCCAATATGAATTTAATCAAGACTGGGTAACGAAAAAGCGTCGAAACTTTAAACAAACACCCTAAAAACAAAATAAGACGGCGCGAGAGGTAAAGCACATGTGGACCAAGGTGGGGCTTTTTATGAAATGATTCAAACTTGCCGACATAAAGACGCTCAACTTTAAATAATTTACTTTTAATAAACATATGTTTTCATACGATCAGTGGTTCTATTATAATCGAATTTTAGAAAGTGCTAAAATTGCACACAATAGTTAATAATATATACATTATTTTTTGGTTTTAATGAACAAATAAATTTACCTTCTAATAAAAAAAATATTTTCGATATATATTTGGTGTAATCCATAAGTAATGTCGTGCTTTGATACCGTTCAAAATTATATTCTACATTAGTCCAAAAAGTTGTTAATGTTTGGTTGCACTGTAGAAAATTTAGTAAGGGGTCAGTATTAAACGATAGTTTAATACTAACTTAGGGAAATTTAGTCACCATGCAACGCTACACGTCAGAAGAACGTTCATTTTGTGCGCGCGAGTTTTACTGCAACAATAATTCCGCTACTATTGCGCGCCGCAGAGTTCGACGATGTTTCAATTGCACGATATTTAGCAATTTCCAGCAGTCGGCAACATCTTAATGACCATGTCAATAATCAGAATTGTCGCTACTGGTGTGGAGAAAACCCTAAAAAGAAACGTGACAGAGCTCTGCATAGTCCGAAGCTCACAGTTTGGGCTGCAATGTTGGCATCCGAAATAATCGGAGCGTTTTTTTTTCGAAAACCACCAAAGCCGCACAGTAACAGTGAATTATCAGCGTTATGTCGACATGCTTCAATTTTTTCATTTCTGCCCTTCAAGAATTTGAAGCACACATTCAGGACACTTGCTTGCAACAGGACGGGCCTACCTGCAACACTTCCAATTGACTTCTCGAAGAAAAGACATTCAGCGGCCCCCGTAAACTCAGACCTGACTCCCTGTGATTTTTTATGGGGGTATATTAAAAATCATGTGTATCGCAACCGTCCTTCCTCTGCGGATCTAGAAGAATATATATACAGGGTGATTCCTAAGTTGAGACTGTTTTTGTCAGCGTTTAAAATTCTATAAAAGTATAAAAAACTTAACATATTAATTTCGAAAACAATATTTATAATAACATAATTCTAATAGTCTCCCCAACCTGTTAAATGCGATTAATAAGTTCTTCTATTATGTTAACTGGTGTTCTAAAAAATCTGTTTTTTATGTAACTCCATAGAAAGAAGTCACAAGGGTTACGACCGAACCCACTTAAAAGAAAAAGTTATATCTAAGATCTCCCACACTTCACGCCCAAAATGGACTGGCGCTGCATCAAATAAGAACCACATGTTCTGCCTGACATTCAAAGGCACATTTTCTAGATGACCGGGAAGATAATTTTGTAAAAATTCAAAATAGTTTTCGTCCGTTAAACTATCCAGCTAGAAAAAAGACCCAAAAAGAATACCGTTGACAATTGCCGCCCACCCATTGGCCGACAATTTATGTTGAACATTTGTTTGCCTAGAAACATAAGTATTATCAACTGACCAAAAATGAGTATTGTGGGAATTATGAATTCCATTTCGGGTAAATAAAGCCTCCTCCATAACCAAAATGTTTCTGGTAAAGATTTGAATCATCTCATGTTGGTATAAGAGCCACTCGCAGAACTGAACTCTGGGTGGCTTTAAGGATTTAAGGGTTGAATATCTAGAGGATTTTTCAAGTCTTTGTAGCAAGTTTAGCTATCTAGACATCCCAGTCGAGTTGTAAAAGAACGTGTCGGATAGCCAAAGACACGTGTTCTCTAGCATTGTTTTCATGAAACGCATTGTCCTTTATGTTGCCTGTTTCAGGCCGCGTCTGTTCAATTATTCGCTTTAATTCATCTAGTTGTGAATAATATGTCTCCGACTTAATGATCTGGTTTTTTGGTAACCTCTCATAATAAACGATTCGCTCACAGGCCCATCAAATGCATAGCATAACCTTGTTTGGATGTAAACTGGCTTTTGCGCAGGTTAAAGGGGCATATCCGTGGTTAGGCCGTGATGTCTTACTCTTAACATTATTATATATAATCCATTTTTCATTACCAGTAACCATTCGTTTTAAAAATTGATCAATTTTGTTACGCTTCATTAGAGAACCGCAAGCAGACTTTCCATCTATCAAACCTTTCTCAATAAACTGAGGCGGCATCCATACATCATCGGCCTTGCTAACCATTTCAAGTTGACGTAATCGTCTTGACACTGCTGACTGGCTGATTCTAAGAATTTCTCTGATCTGTCGTGCTGTTCAGTACCGATCACTTCCAATTAGCATCAATATTTCCTTGCCATTAACCCCAATCGGTCGTCCAGAATGTGGTGTAAGCATTCATGTCTGTTCGAAAATAAAAAAGCATATGTCAAAAATGCTTCTTGTTTTAGGCCATCACTAATGCTTAACAATGAAATGAACGAAATGAAACACAACGAAATAATTCAATTTTTACTCCTGCCAAGCAACATCAAAACTTGTAGG
The DNA here is from genome assembly GCA_031761425.1 of Cosmopolites sordidus. Classification (NCBI taxonomy): domain Eukaryota; kingdom Metazoa; phylum Arthropoda; class Insecta; order Coleoptera; family Curculionidae; genus Cosmopolites; species Cosmopolites sordidus. Next base: position 610,225 of record JARFXV010000900.1, read on the forward strand.
TTGAAGTAGTTAAGATTTTGGTTTAGTCATCTAGTGCCAAAAATGGGACAAACTTTTGCATCAAGCCAATACTATATTTTAAAACTTAATATAAAATATTTCAAATAACATTACTTGGAAATTTGAAATGACTTTGGTGGTTTAGAGCGAATTTTTATGTAACCGACATTTTCGACCAACTAAGTCTCCAAATCTGTAAATGTGTAAACATAATATAATATTCTTTTTATTTGATGTGAGAATAAAAATCACTCCATGAGAACCCTTGTTATAAAAATACTGATATGAAAAATAAAAATATTTTTGCGAGTGTAGGTGTGCGATCATTTGTTACGACAGCGGTCGCGCGTAACTTTTAAGACCTATTAAAGAGTTAGAATTTAGAAGGCAATTTTTTTACAGCTTGTTTATCTATTACACTTTATTCATTTAGACACATTAACTTTAAATTAGGAAACAATCTGATAACAAAAATTTTACTTAAATATGAAATAAAATTTTCAAAATAAAATTTATAAAATTTTAACTTTGGCGAGATCAAATAATAAAAGACTGCAGTTTTATTATTAACTTGTATTAATTTTAAGTTTAGATATATATATATATATATATATATATATATATATATATATATATATATATATATATATATATATATATATATATATATATTCCGTTCTCTTTGGATTAGAAAACATTTTAGCAGCATAACTCTTACTTAAACGTAAACTAAAATCAATTTTATAAAATAAACAAGTTTGATAATGAGATCAATGTAACAATGACAAAAATGTTGATTTTCTACATGTAGTCTTAGGTTTAGTTTTCTTCATCACAGTAACATTCAGTGCATATTTTGCAGCATCCCCTGGATATACTGTAACTTGTGCCTAGTTCGTTATATTAGTTTCCGTCACTTCATTTTAAGTGAACTCTAATTTTTCTTTTGAATTTTCTCGGAAGGTACCATCTTAGCTACGGTGACCACGTAGCTTTTCTCCCTACATACCCTTTTATTAGCTGCATTCCCAATCCACGTAAATATTTTTGGGTTTCTTCTATAACTACTTTATTTGCTCTCAAGATTACTATGGCGTTTATTCTTGCAATATCTAGAAAACCAAAAAAGAGTGTCAAAGGTTTTTTTCTTGACGTCGAATACATTTTTTCGTTTTTGCCAGTTTCACTATTACGACCCATTTTAAATAATAAAAATGGAAAATACGAACTTTGCTATACAATATTGCAAAAAATACGATCGCGAAGAGCGTCGCAAATAATTTTTTCGACGTCGAGCGCGGAAACTATTCAAACTATTCCTTAGTTTAGGACCGCGTGTAGGAAGGGGGATAAAGTTTTTTTATCTAGGTGGTGAGCCTGTAAGACGCTACTGAAGATGGGAAAGACTTGTGAAATGTAAAATTTTATGACCGAGAATGTATCAAGAGCGGTCGATTCGACGCTGCGCGAACGCTTGAAAGTTAAAGAGATGCCTTTATTAGCTGACAACTTTTCGTACTGCCCTTGTAATGTTTTCATAACTTTTAAAAATTAGCCATTAAGGAGAAGACGAATATGAAGGAAGTCTCTCTAAAATATCCTGTTTTGTTCCCTAACAACAAGACAGACGAATGACAAATAAATCACTTTGATCTATTAGATCTTGGGAAACTAACATTTGTTGGAAAAGTTTGCAATTCACTTGAAGGTGACCTTCACCAAGGTCATAAAACTGAACATGAAACTGAAATGAAAAATTGTAAAAGTTCCTTAAGACTATTCAGCTTAGCTGAAAATAAGCGCGCTTATTAATTTTCTTAGACCATACACACTTGATTTAATGTCTATAAACTCCGGCTCGTCAAAATAATATTATAAAGGGTGTTATAATAAGAGCGCAAGATGTGAATGTAAAATAAAACGAGGTTTTCTGTAACAAAATATTGAAATATGTATTGATTTATAATATAAACATTTGCAAATTTTATATGAAACAACATATCTAGTAAATTGCCGCCACGGCTTTGATGGCACGAGCATACTCTTCTGGAGAAATTTTTAATAATAATTGTTGCATACATGTGGCGGTATTTCGTAGATACAGTGTTCAATTTCGGCCTTCAGTACTTGGATGGTTGTGGGCTTGTTGGCGTCAGAAAACCCCATAAAAAAGTCCATACATGTTAATCGTGGTGGCCAATTATAGTCACCAAAGCGAGAAATGTCACAACCAAGAAAAGACTCGTGCAAACCCGTTAATGGTGCACCGATGGTATGGCAAGTGGCACCGTCCTGCTGAAACTACATAACTTCAAGAGCAATATCTTCCAACTGGGGGACAAAGAATTGTGTTATCATGTCACGATAACGTTCGCCATTTTCTGTTAATGCCTGCTCATTAAAAAACTCCTCCAAATACCTGCCTCATTAAAAAAAATGGTTCAATGATTCCTCCAGACTACAATGCACACCAAACAGTGACACGTTGTGTATTGAAGCAACCAGACTTTTACTATTTTGATAGTAATGTTTAAGAATAAGGACGCCTTGTTGTATCGTGTAGGGTGCATGTTTATTAACTCCTATCTGTCTCTTATCAACCTGTTACAATTCTTGACGAATCATCGAATCAAGACAGCCAAAATGGTAATTCAAATCTTGCGTTGTTATTGTAACACCCTTTATTAACACCATAAACTGATTGTTTTCACTATTGATTGATAACCCATTTAATTGATAACACCTATGACTTTATTTTCTTCTTCAGTTAAAGAACGGAATAATTGAATATAGTAAAAAAGTCGAATATTGTATAATAGGGCGTGGGCCTAGCAGTCCCACCCCGGAAAGGAATTGATGCTACGAAACCAGATGCGAGGTGTGTAAATAGAGTAAAGAGACAGATTTTTTTTAATTAGTTTTTATCCAATTAAAAATACAATTTTACATTGTCTCCTTCAAAGTTGTTGCTTTGGGAAGCTACACAGCCCTAAAGACAATATGTCCACTCTACACAGTAGTATTGGAATTCATATACTCGAGTGGCCTTCAGCTGGTCGGTTACGGCCGTTTCAATGTTCGTGAATTTCCCAAAATGGTGAACTTTAAGGTGAATTTTCAATCTTGGGAAAAGGAAGACGTCTGTTGAATAATGTGGTTGTGGATTGGAATCGGTGTCAGGCAAGCCGCATAACCCAGGTTTTCTTGATGTTCAGTCTCACCCGAATGACCATTTTTCGAAGTATCTGAAGAACGTCTCGGTAAAAACGCTAGTTTGCCGTTTGGCATGTAAACTCAAATTCTTTGTAGGCGATCCCCTGTCTATCAAAAACGCAAATCAGCATGCTTTTGATCTTTGATTTACCCATTCTGACTTTTTTCTGCATAGTGAGGTTGGAGTCTTGGCTCTAGCACTTTATTTCTAGATCGTATTGAAGAATCTTTGCTCGTCACCAGTTCTGGAAAATTTATTAACCATTTCAATCCTTGTCCGTCCGAGTCATTTTTAATCCGCCTGAAAAGGTCAAAATATGTTGACCTCCTGTTTTTCTTTTGCTCCTGCGAAGACAGGAGTTTTTGGAAGCATTTCCGCGAAGATTTTTTTCACACCCAATTCATTGGTCAATATCAGATGAATGGTTGGGTCAGTTAAATTCAACTCTTTCTCGGTCATTCTGATCATTACCCGACAATGTCAAAGAGTGTTGAAACGTAATACTATGTGCAATGTAAATGTTACTCGTAAACTGTTTCTTTCCCCTGCGTCCTTTTTTACTTTTCATGCTATTGAAATCCTATACAGGAGTTGAACCAAGAAAATGAGTTAAATGAAAGAAACTGAACGGAAATAAAATATGGTGCTTTGCTCTGAAAAATTGTTTGCTGTGATAAATGCTGGAGGGACGGCGCCCCAACGTCCTCCCTCACGAGCCGCCACAGGGTGTAAATCATTTTTCAATTTAAATCTGAGGACGGTACGATCTGCGTAACACATTATTTTAATGTTGGTGTTCCCTATCGATATTCATTGACAATTTCTTAAATACGAGGATTGCTACTTATGTATCCGAAATAATAAATAAATACAAATATTTATCATTAAAAATGGTTTTATTGATTTTCAAAATATATGAGCGATAAACTTTTACATACGTTTGAACCAATTTTTATAGCACTTTTGAAAACATCAGCTGCTTCTTCTGGAGTTGAAAATCGTTGACCACGTAGTTTATTATTCACGGACGAGAACAAAAAGACATTATTGTATGCCAAATCAGAACTGTACGGCGGATGACCCATCATTTCGATATTTTAACCGGTGAAATATTGAATTGTTCGGTCCGATGTGTGAGAGCTCACGTTGAGAGTCATGGTGAAAAATGATCCTGTGTCGCTGATTGTTTTTCTCATTTTTTCAAAAACTTTTGGCAAGCAAATGGTTGTATATCATTCAAAATTAACCTCTCTACGATTCTCTAGAGGCACTGTAGCCACATGCCCATTTATTCCAAAAAAAAAAACCTGCGACCATTTGATTCGAAGTGCTTTTTGCGCGAACAACTTTTGTTGCGTTTGGCTCGAAGACCCATACAATGAACTGCTGTTTACTTTCGGGCTCATATGCATAGATCCAAGATTCGTCACCTGCATAGATGTTTTACACGACTTTTGACGCACCGCGATGCGGTATACAATGTGCACAATTTTTTTTTCGCGCTAAATGTTAATGTAAATGAACTCAATGGTAACTTTATGCTTTACTTTTGTTTATACTGTCGCATTTTGTATTGAACTCTTCAAAGATCTTAAAGTAGTTGTAAAGTTTGTCTTCATCCGGCTTTATTCTTATATCAGGCAGTTATACCCATTCGAATGCTTTTGTATCATAAAGTCTACAAAACACCTATATACCAGAAGGTTATGTTATAATATCTTTTCGACGATCTGATGGACCATAAATATAGCATCCACGGTTAATCGATTTTTCGGAGGTTTTTTTGTTTGTTTTCTGGGTGAGATGTCTCTTCTATTCTGCCTATTATTATCATTACATGGAGGGTTATATTTCTACAATTAGCGGTGCTATTTTTATTTCCTTTTTTAAATATCGGTCGGAGTGTTTTTTTCTTTCAGTTAGATGGCTCAGTCAGACTTTAAGATTATGTATGAAAATTTGCAAGTGGACTCGTATACAGAAAAGTATACAAAAGTATTCAAAAAACAAGGATTTTTTCCCGTACTTATTTCTTTGACCGCCTTCAAATTTTCAGCTCGAACCCAACAGATGATGGCTTAAGGTCAGAAACTGGTCTCGAGAGCCGTTTGTTGACGTTTGGGGGCGGCTGACGAAGTGATGAATCAGCACGGAAAAATGTTCCTTATTTTTGAAATTTTTTATGGTTATGTGTTCCTTTTAAGAAATAATCTCAGTAATACTAAAATTAAAGCCTTACCATCGCATTTGATGAGTTCATTGAATATGATGTTTTTACCTTCACTTAATATCATTTAATTGCAGAATATATTCAGATCCTGGCCCATTAAGTTCTGTCAGATTTTTTTGTTCGGAATCGTTTGAACACATCCTCTTCGTTTATATTTGTTATTTATACTGGTTCATTGACTTCCCTTTTTAATCCTACTTATCTGAACTTATCTCAATATTCCATCTTGATCCCTCTCACTCAGCTATTCATTTGATTTCCTTATAGGTTGTCATTGTTAATGGTGTTGAATTTAATCTATTACCTTAACTTGTACATTGTCCGTACGTAATCCAGTTGCTTCTTCTGCAGCTTTGCAAGGGACGATTTTTTTTCCAGCTTTCTTTAATATCATTTTTATCCTTAATTAGATTATTATTTATTAATTATCGAACGGCCTTATTTATACAGATATTTATGATGCGAATGATCTTAGTCTCGGTTATAATGGGTGGCGGCGTTTTGCTTGATGTTCACTTCCAATATTTGTAGAGGTGTGGCTTCTAACCTCTATGCTTTGGTTCTCAGTTATTCTTCTGTTATCATAAATGTAGTAGAATTAGAGGAGTAGTTGTTACTGGGAGTAACAAAACGTAGAAATCTGTATAGCGTTCATTAGAAGGATGGCTTAAAGAAGAATAGGAAGGGATCTGTATCCCTAGTATCTGTATACTAGAGAAATTTTGGGATTTATCAAAAATGTGAAGAGAATGGAGCTAGTAAGAGGATTTGGGTTGTAGTGGAGCCTGATGAAGATAAAGGAGAATTTTTCATACAGATGAAAGTTGAAAGTTGAAGGTTGACGAAAATAATTCTTTTTTCAAGGTATTTATTTTTGATCTCCTTCTTTTCATCGAATTTTGAGTAGCTCCTGTAACGAGAGAAATGTATCCCAGAGAAAAAGCGCTGAGACTGACAATAAAAACATCTAAGTGGGTTGGGTTTGGTTAGGTTTTAATTCAGAGAAAATTTCAAATGGATTGGATTCAAATTTGATGGATTCAATTTGGCTAGAAATTTTAATTCAGAGAAAATGTATCCTCTTCACCATACCTCTGTACTTTGTACTTTATACCCCATACCATACAGGGAGTTTAACATTGCAGGAGGTTCAATTAGCATATTAATTCCATTGCTAATGGAATTTGCTCATTTTACCAAATGTAACTACTTGTTGTTGTTAGTATTCAGTAAAAATGGAGACCTATCCATTTTTTTTACTGATTCTGCTTTACAAATATATTTACTAATCGATAGATAAATAACAAAAGATGACAACTTTTTAAAAGAAAATTTAGTATTTCTAACAATAAAAGATCTATCATATTTCATCTATCATTCATCATGATCATTCATCATCTGATCTATCATTCATCAGGAATTGTTTTTGTAGTGAACTCAATCAGCAGTCCAACACCAATGAGAGGAACAATTATTCCGAGAAAAAAACTCATAATATTCTTACGATCATATAAGGAACAAACGGTCAATCGACCAATGTTCCTATCACCATTTTTTTCCGGATGGTTAATAGCATATAGAGACTGGCAGTTTTTATATACTATTTCTATTTCTCTGAATGTACAGCATTGAAAATAATAACATTTCCAGAAATATATTATCTGAAAATTGAACTAAATAAAAGTTTTTTGTCTAGAACGTTTTTCTTTTCTCTTATTATTATAAAAGTGTAGGCACTAGATAAGGTGTCGCATCTGTCTGGACAAAAATTACAAAGAATGAAAAGGTATATTGTTTTTTCCAAATCCATTTTCAAGATGTCAGTCATATTAGAAAAAATAAGCCAGGCTATAACATTATTTACTAAAAATAAACCCAGTATTTTCAACGTATTTTTTTTAATATATAATATATAATACAAAAAAAAAACGATATTACAGCCACTAATGATTACAGCAACCAAATTTGGTCATAGATGCACAGTAATTTAGTAACTGCATACAGAAAAATCTTCCCAATTCTCTCAGTTTTAAGTTTTTAGTCTTATTTATATCATATGATCGCTCATACGGATAAACTACTTTACCTATTGTAGTTAGTAATATTCAGACCCGACTTCAATCCATTGAAGTTCCGATTTTGCGACGTGTAGCCCTGATTCATTCTTGAGTTTCTCTGTTAGGTACTGTATAGTATGATTCATGGATTACTTTCTGACGATTAGTTTAACAACGCTTCTAAAGTCAATTGTGACCGGCATTGAAACATGGAACTAGAACTTGGAAAATTTGGAGTGTGACACAACATAGTAGGACTATAGTCTTATTATGGTCACGTGAGATACATGTAGAGAATCAATGATTATTATTCAGTTAGATACAACACTGAGTATGTCATTAAAAAAAATATATTCAATTAAATTATATTTTTAGAACATAAAAGGTAACTTTCGAGCAATTTTTTTTGCTTAACTTAAAATTTATAAATATCTCTCTTGAATTACAAGTTGCATACAGTGAGTAAGAGTAACTTTCGAAAATTTAACCAAGGATTCTTCACATCATCTTCCTCACATCATCAAAAAATTCCTAACAAAAAGGGTAAAAAAACTAAGGGTTCTCAACAAAAAACATTACAAACTTATTATATCACCAAACCAACCACTATTTAGCATCCTTAAACTATTTTCTTTGGAGCTATATTGATGGAACTTTTATAAAACATATTTAAAAAATAGTAACAGCTAAACGAGAATATGAATAATGTGAAAATGCTATTTATAATTATAACAAAAGAATGATCATATTTAAAGTAGTAAGATATCTGAATTAATTGAACTTAAATAAAATTTTAATAAATTGATCTTGAATCAAGCTATGTTTTTAGAACATAAAAGATGACTTCCGAGGCAACTAAAAACAGTTTAATGTAAAGATTTTGCTTAATTTAAAATTTAAAAATATCTCTGTTGAACTACAAGTTGTGTAGAGGGTGCAAGGGAAACTGCTTACGAAAATTTAACCAACGATTCTTCACATCATTTTAAAGAAAAAGTTGCTAATAATAAGAGTCAAAAAACTAAGGACTTCCGAAAAAAAATTGCAAGTTTATCAAAACACCAACTGATCTAGCAGAAATAACATTTTACGGAAATGTAAAAGCATTTTCGGTAAATATTAATTGGTTATTATTTAAGTAATAAACTATAAATAAACTAATGAATATTATTTTTTTAATTTAGAACCACGCCATACATCAAGAAACGTGGCAACCCAACTGCAAATAATTTTATGTCATCATTGCGACCAAAATTATTTCAGAGTGTCAGTGCGTGCATTTCTGATCCAATTAAAACCATATTTATAATAATTGTAAGAATTTGGATGGCAGCGAGGAATCGGTTCTAAAGTCGAAGAACAAATTTTATATTTTGTTGAAGAGCATTCTACCTGAAGTACTCTAAGTGTTGCGCGACCAGTTGAAATTTCACATTGGATTGTACATAGGATACTACTAAAAAAATTACTTTAACCTAATCATGTACAAAGGGTACATGCACCGCTGATTATTCACACAGTCAAAAATATTGGAAATGATTTATTCGCCAAAACCAAAGAAATCGAATTTTTTGTTCAATATTTTATTAATCGAGGTGCTTCGTTCACATCCAATGGGATGGTGGACATTTTGAACAGCTAATTTAATTATACAATTATTCCTGTGTTTCTCAATGTGACGTAAATCGTTTAAAACGTGATATGTGTGTATTATTGATAGTAATTTAAACTGTGACCTTAAACTATAATAATAGGTAAGTTTTTCTTCTTTTTTGTAAGAAGAGAAACCAAATTTATGCTAAAACATATGGAATGAATGGCTGTAATAATATTATATTTTATTTTCAAATAATTCCTTACGGAGCTAATGAAATCAAAAAACTGAATTTCTTCGATCGGAATAAACAAGACGATGGTAGGTTGCCATTGTTAAGAGAATTAAAATGACCTGTTTTGCGTGGAAATGGTTTTATTTAGGATACATGTTTTAAGAAAACTTTTTGTTTAAAAAAAAAAATCCTTGATTAAATTTACAAAAGTACTTTCCCTTACCCACTGTATCTAGGCTGTATCTAGGCATCATTGAAGGGCATAGTTCAACTAAAAAAAAATACCACTAAAAATAATTCATCTTCAAATAGAACTGCGTAGAAATACGCGTTTAAATGGTTTGAATCAGCTGCTGATTTTGCTAACATAGTTAGCGAAATTAAATAAAGTGATTTGGTGTTTAATGGTAAATTTCTTCGAGTATGATGTTAGACAATGTTTATAACATATATGATGCCTTGTCTTGCTTGGTCACCAACATTAATCCCTATATAAAGTTCATTAGTCTTTCACATAAACGCGGTGAAATTATGTTTCTGCGATGTAAAAGACTCAAAGACTTCTAAGCACTGACTGGGTATTATGTTTAAAATTAATCACAATAAAACTAAAATAAAAACATAAATTATAGAAAACTAAATATTTTCTACTAACGGTATAAAGGCCATTCAGTAAGAGCGCCAGATTTAAATTACGCGCCGTGTTGGTTGTTATGATTCGATAGGTCAAGAAATGTGCCAGGTCTATAAGAAACAGATAGGATAGATAAATATGGAGCGCTACACGATACATCAATGTGTCCTTATTGTTAAACATTACTATCAAAAAGATGAAAGTGTGGTTGCTACGATTCGTAAAGTGCATTCTATTTTTGGTAGAAATAATGTTGCATATTTATCAACTATTAAAAAAATAATCGAAAAATTTGAAGTACTGGTTCACTTATTGATGTGAAACACACGACATGAATTCGTGTGGTCGTTCAGAACAAAACATCACGGCTGTTTGTGAGAGTGCGGCTGAGAGTCTAAGATCCTCGATTCTTCATCGTGTACAAGTGCTACGTGTACAAGTGCCAAGTGCCACGATCTTGCGATTTAACACCTATAAACTTTTTTGTGGGGTTTTGTAAAGTCTGAAGTTTACACCAATAAGTTCACGACCATCCAAGCACTGAAGGCCGAAATTGAACGCTGTATCAATGGAATACCACTACATTCATGCAAAACTCTTATTGGAAATTTCGTGAGAAGAGTACGCGTATGTCATCAAAGCCGTGGCAGCCATTTACTAGATGAGTTATTCCATACATAATTTCCAGATGTCTATATTATAAATCAATAAATATTTCAATACTTTGTTACATAAAACCAACTTAACACCCTTTAGAAAATACTACACATTCGAAAGCCGGTAGCCTACTGCTGAAGGCAATCTGTATTATAAGCATACTTTGTAGATTTAATAAACAAGAAAAAATAAGCCTTAACCTGTTATGTTCCTCACTGCGGAAACACGCCGTGAGTTGATGAATATAATTCATATTGCAAAATATAACATTACTGGCCACCTTAGAAAAATTGTGTTACACACAAAACAATACAGGTTGTTTTCAACGAATTAAATTACACAATAAATCAAAAATTATTCACAACAAATACTGTGTTTATCAGATGTTATTGTCAACGATGGACAACATAGCTTCTAAAATATTACATTTCATTTAATAAATATTACATTATATTTATTAAATTTTTCAAAACAAAAAAACCTTCCTCCTTCAGAATGAAAGTGATTTTACTTTTGAAATATTTAGTCGATGTTAAAATAAAAACCTTAGATCGGCCATGGTCTCCCGATTCTGTCGTTTTAAAAGCAGATGTGGCCAGGCGAATTTGTTATACCTCAAAAATGCAACGTGACGTGACGGGCTGATTATTAGATCACCTTCGTCAAACCATCATCCATCATCCATCATCCATCATCCATCATCCATCATCCATCATCCATCATCCATCATCCATCATCCATCATCCATCATCCATCATCCATCATCCATCATCCATCATCCATCACCCATCATCCATCATACATCATCCATCATCCATCATCCATCATCCATCATCCATCATCCATCATCCATCATCCATCATCCATCATCCATCATCCATCATCCATCATCCATCATCCATCATCCATCATCCATCATCCATCATCCATCATCCATCATCCATCATCCATCATCTATCATCCATCATCCATCATCCATCATCCATCATCCACATCCATCATCCATCTCCATCATTCATCATACATCATCCATCATACATCATCCATCATCCATCATCCATCATCCATCATCCATCATCCATCATCCATCATCCATCATCCATCATCCCTCATCCATCATCCATCATCCATCATCCATCATCTATTATCCATCGTCCATCATCCATCATCCATCATCCATCCGTCCATCAATCAGCCTACTGATTCAGCCTATTGAAGTCCACTTCTGGACGCAGGCCTTCCTTAACAGCTTTCACTGTATTCGGTGATGTGCCGCCTGCCTCCAATTTGTTTCGATGCATTTTAGATCATCAGTATATCTGGTGGTGGGACGTCATTTGTTTCTGAAGGCTTCCGATCTTGATCTTCATTCGAAGATTTGTTTTGTCCACCTATCAGCAACAGCTCTCGCAACATGAGCCGCCCAGTTCCTCTTGAACATCGATATTCTTTCTGCGGTATCAATCACTTTCATTCGTTTGCGGATTTCTGTATTTGGTATTCGATTTCTAAGAGAAACTCCCAGCATTGTCCGTTGTATTGCTAGTTGTGTCACCCGTATATTTCTAACTGCCTGTTTTGTCATTATTAAAGTCTTTGCACCATATGTGAGAACTAGAAGGACACACTGGTTGCAACTGTTTCTCCTCATTCTTTTGGAGATTTCATGAATCTGATTGTCTCGGTTGAAACTAATTTTGAATTCCACTTCTAAGCCATCCCATCATGTGTGTTTGAAATTGTATTGAAGTACCCAGTATGATATCCGTGATAGCCCTTCGCCCAGTGAGATGTTCTCTGATCCTTAATTTAAAACTGTGATAATTTGGTTATCTAAGGTTCCTTCTATTTGTCTTTATATAGCTTGACATAAAACATTCTAGTCTATGTTAGATTTGACATTGCCATGTTTATCTACTAGTTCGAAATTTCTTTATTTAACTGTCGTAGTCGTGGTTAGATGATTCCATGTTTCTTCTTTAAATCGTTTCTCTGCTTCATAAGCTCTTTGATGTTTTGGCTTATCTTTTTGTCTTCTTCTTCTTGCTGGAGCGGCATATCTTTTCAGCCTCTTTGATACTATTTGTTATAGATGCATTCAGTTCTTCGATGCTTAAACTTTCAGTTTTCATGTGTCTTATTCCTTCCAAGTTCTATTCTATTTTATTTTGGTACAACTCCACATTCTCAGTTGATACCCGCTTTTTGAACTTTGTCTTGGCTATGAGTTTCGTTATTTCTTTGTCTAGAGCTAGCTTAGCCCTCACCTTTTGGTGATCGCTGCCAGTTTTAAATGTATTAAGTACTCATGAACATGGAGGTCATGGACTATTTTTTTCATATTTGTGATCACTTTGTACCTTGTTACCAATGATTACTTTCTACAAAATGTACATTACTTTTCTTTTAGGTTCCCACTCATCGCAACAGTAAATTAAAAATAACACAATACAAAAGTCGCACAGGAAATTGTTGACGAACGATGGAATTTAGATACGAGAAGCTGTCGGAAAAACGATTTTCTATTATCCCTCGGCGAACCAACGTCGAAATTTTATCCGACAATAAAGCCCAATTAAACGTAACAAATCGTCTGAGAAGTCGAATCCAAATCTATTCGAATATCAGGATTTAAACGGAATAGAAACTTACTGGGACTTCAACCATCTATTGGTTTTGGATTGTGTATTAATATTAAAAAGTCTATTGAATTACCCGGATATTAATAGAATACGAGAGAATGTTTAATATAATAAATTTAAATAGAGTTTACATGAGTTTACAAGAGATGATTGAAGTAACAATGAGAATATTAGAAAGGTCTGGATTCTGTAAATATAATTATGTTAGTAATGGTAAAAAAAAACATTTAGAAAAGTTTTCTTTTCTAATTTATTTACCATAATAAATAATATAATATGCTTATATTAACTCACCTTTAAAGATGTTATTTACAAAATAACCAGAACATTTTATTGCTACTATTCGTGTAATTAAAGAATTTATTTCCTCCTAATGATTAGTACTTCCGTGGTCAAAAAAATAAAAGTGTACTAATTTTATACACATTATCGCGCACAAATTCTGATATATATTTATTTTGTTGATACAACAAAAGTTGGTCCGTTTCCCACTCTATTAATGTAAACATCGGACCGAACTACATACCGTACTGCTGCAAAAAGCCGTTTAATTTTGTAATAGAGAAAACAAAACAAATATTATGCATTTATGGCGAATGCAATCAAACGGTCACCATGTGTGGTTGCCACAGTTTTAAAAGAGTCATATGTGATCCAAAAATAATCAGAAAAGAGACGCCGTTCGCGAAAAACGAATAAAAAAATGGATAATCCTATTGTACGCGAAGCTTGAAATCTTTTGCTACCTCTCGCATAATAAAAAGAAATATTGACCTAAGTATCAGCACCAGAACCTAAGACGATGTTTACAACAGAAGCACCTATATGGTAGAGTAGCCTAGAAGTTCCGTTTTTAAATAAACACGATATAAAGCAGTCGTTAAAAATTTACAAACAAAACTTTAGTGAAGATTTTCAACGTAACTGGAAAAATAATATTTTTGGCGATGAAACCAAAATTAATGTATTTTGTTCTGATGGCAAATTGTATGTGAAAAGATGTATAAAGCATGGGAGTGATTTTCATAACAGGGAGTAGGTCCAATATTTTGGATAGAAGAAGATTTGATAAAAGAAATTTACTCAGGAATACTAGATACAATAATGTTACCTTACGCTGAAGAGAGTTTATGAGGTTTGTAAGTCTACCAACATGACAATGATCCTAAACATACGGATCATGTGGTGAAGCAGTGGTTCGAGAAGAAACACATTAAATTGTTAGAGTGGCGTTCACAGGCTCCCAATCTAAATCTAATCGAGAACCTTTGGAAATAATTAAAACAACGTCTTGTTGGTAAAAAAAGATAGCAAACAACGAGACACTGTGGCACGAAATTCAGACAGCTTGCTTTTCAATACATGTAGAAGCATTTCCGGCATTTAATCGACTCCATGCCAAAAAGAAGATTCTCAATTAGTAATTAAGAACAAACATGCTACAAAGTGCTAAGCTTCGGTATTTATATTGACTAAACAGTTTTAGAGAATTACACTTTTTAGTTTTTATGATTTCTAATAAAAATTACTTTTATTCGTTGATCGCTTATTTTTTCTTAAAGTATCTCATCAACGTATAATGTAATTGAATAATTTAATGGTATATATTCAGACTAATATTATATATGCCATTTAAATGATCGGTAAATTTATTCTAGAAAATTAATATTGTCTTGGAAACAACGTAAAAATGAGTTTAAATTAAATATATGTATTAGTAAGACTCCACCACTCTTAGTTTACTAATCTTATTTATCAAATTATACCATTTCATATTTTGAGTTAAACAACGTTCGTTTCACGAGAGTCGGTTGAGATATTATCGGCAAAAAACATCATGATTTTTGCAAAAATTAATAATTCTTTTTAAACCCCTAAAATTAACGAGAAAAATGTAGTAGACAGTACCGTTGAAAACTTCAAAACTCTTATTTTATCTTCATCAGTGTTGAACTCCTTCACACAAAGTAATATATCCGGTTTTCCGGAAAGTTTGTAGGGATTTTTCATTAGTTCATTAAATCTTTAAACATTTGTAAAGAACAATCTGTGTTAGATTAGTAATATTTATTTACATATTATTAAGATAATAATTACAACATTTACTTTCAGATTCGCTTTGATTTGCCTTCAATGAGTTAAGTTAATTCAAATTGAAAATGTTATTTTTTTTAATTTTAAAAATGGCAAGAACGCTGACCAGTCAGAAAACTAAAAGAGAGAGTGTTGTTGGAGGGACCATATTGCAAAAGTCGTTAGGTCAGTTCAGGAGCAGAGATATTGCTCTGGAAGACGGACAGGGCTCTGGCCATCCTTCAATCACTGATGTGAGGAAATAAAGGGCCATAATAGGCGAAGATTTACGCACCATGGTCTGTGAGATAGCAGTTAAGTTAAATATTCACAAATTGACCGTTTTTGACCACCTGAAAAAAGATGGGTTCATCTGCCGATACGATGTGGGGGTCCCTCGCGAACATAGTAGTCAAATCTACTGGACCAAATCTTTTGTGCGATCTTTGGCTGAAAAAATTCTGAGGCTCCATTTCTGAAGCGGATTGTAAGTAAAAAAGTGGATTTCGTATAACAATGTGTAACCATGCATCGAAAAAATCATGGAAGTTGCCAAGGTGTATGCCAAGTTGCCATACACCTCTCCCACGCATTCATACCATCAACACCAACCACTACTGTTCACAATTAAATCGGCTGAAGGCAGCAATTGAAGACAAATTGACCAGAATGATCAAACAGGTTGTCATTATTATGACAATGCACGACTACAAGTTTCAATCAGGACCCAGCAAAAATTGTTGAGTTTCAATTAGCATGTTTTGCACCCTCAGACTACATCAGTGTTTCCGAAAATTCTCAAAATTTGTTTGCTCTACTCGATCGCCACAAATAAATCATGGTTGACAAATATCATAGGCATTTAGTTTTAATGGCGTAATCTCTGTGTGAGACAGAGAACCTCGTATGTAAAATATAATATTTTAATATGCCTTAAACTTTCAGCAAAAAAATTAAGGTTTGTCAAACGTATTTAAAGCTGGTACACAGATATAAATTACTTGTAAAATTCAGCATTGGACAGCAAGTTGCTATATTTTTTAAAATCCTTATCTTGGAATTCTAGCATTAAACTTATGTGTAAAAAAGTATGGACAAACGATTCCTCCTAAAAAATCTTTTTTTAATATAAATGCTACTAAATAATCTCTTAAGTTGGGTTTTCGTCAGTTCATATAAGTAACGTTTTGATTGTTTCAGAATTTGTTTATTTGATAATAATTAAAACACTTGGTATTTGTTTCACAATATATTCAAGATATTCTCTAACATGTTTCGGCCTCGCGACCATTCTCAAAGAGAGTTATGTATAAACTAAACTAAAGTTTCAAAGTGCTGTCTAATGGAAGTCGGTTTTTTTTCTCGTTAAATTTATTACACTATCAATAATTGGAGTATTTCCGAAGTCTAGCTGGGTGTTTGTTAGGTTTTTGCCGTCGTATATGGCTTTTTTAATTTCGAAAATTTCCAGGTAATTTAACAGCCTACTTTTATTGCAGCTATATATTAATTTGGTATTATTAATGTTAAAAAAATGGTTCTGGTCTATACAATGTTCGGCAAAGCCCGTCTTTCTCTGATTGTGTAAAATTGAATATTTATGTTCTTTTAGCCTATCATTGAGCGATCGGCCCGTTTGGCCTATATAAATAGCGTCACACATATTACATTTAATTTCGTATACTCCAGATTTGTCACAAAATTTTGCTCTTTCTTTGTTATTGTTTAACATCGATGCAAGATTATTCTTATTAACAGAGATAATATTAATATTTTCGTTCTTTAACTGATTTGTGATTCTTGAACTTAATTTGTGAATATAGTTTATAGCATGCCAATTTATAGCATGCCAATATAGCATGCCAAGAAAAACAACACCAAACATTTTTATGCCGCAACACCCGAAAAAGATTCTAAAAATTGGCATGCTATAAACTATATTCACAAATTAAGTTCAAGAATCACAAATCAGTTAAAGAACGAAAATATTAATATTATCTCTGTTGATAAGAATAATCTTGCATCGATGTTAAACAATAACAAAGAAAGAGCAAAATTTTGTGACAAATCTGGAGTATACGAAATTAAATGTAATATGTGTGACGCTATTTATATAGGCCAAACGGGCCGATCGCTCAATGATAGGCTAAAAGAACATAAATATTCAATTTTACACAATCAGAGAAAGACGGGCTTTGCCGAACATTGTATAGACCAGAACCATTTTTTTAACATTAATAATACCAAATTAATACATAGCTGCAATAAAAGCAGGCTGTTAAATTACCTGGAAATTTTCGAAATTAAAAAAGCCATATACGACGGCAAAAACCTAACAAACACCCAGCTAGACTTCGGAAATACTCCAATTATTGATAGTGTAATAAATTTAACGAGAAAAAAAAACCGACTTCCATTAGACAGCACTTTGAAACTTTAGTTTAGTTTATACATAACTCTCTTTGAGAATGGTCGCGAGGCCGAAACATGTTAGAGAATATCTTGAATATATTGTGAAACAAATACCAAGTGTTTTAATTATTATCATTGTTACTATGTTTCACCAAGAGCCAACCGCGCAATCAATCAAAACTATTTGTTTATTTATTTATTTCAATAGTTAAGTGGAAGAACATAACAGAAACTGCAAACTCCGTAAATTAGTCCATACTGTACATAGTAATTTTTATGAATAGTAAATATATGTTATATAAAAGGTTTTGTACTTTGAAAATGTTGAATTATTGCAGATATTCATTCAGCAAACATTTTTGTAATTCGGAACGGCAGACAGATTTAACAAAGTTCCAAAGGGATCGAAGTGTCAATATTCTCAATGCTTTCAACTTAGCAGTCTCAGTTAAACACCTCAGTCAATGCCTTAAGCATTGACGTAAAAAAGTATTTTTTACAATACAAACCAAATTGTCTCAGTTTCTTTTATTTTAGCATTTTTATTTTTTTACTTTATTTCAATGCCAACTACAACTGATTGTTAGAACAGCATATAAAATTCAATAAATAATAGTTCATAAAATAATAATTTTGAATGGAAAACAGTATTTATTCATCACAGCCTGCGAACATCTCTGCATTGATTCAACAATTTTTTTTTATTATATTTGTACCTTTTCAAAGTAATACAGTTGTTTTAAACAATTCATATTTCTAAACTTTTTCCCACTTTTTCCCACTTTTTGGTCCACTAAATACTACAATTGATAAATAGGATTAATAAGCGGTGATTCGGAGGTATAATCAACCCCCTTCTAATATTGTCAAAGAGCCTTTCCTCAGTCACAATCAACATTTCCAATGCCACAAAGAACGCTGTACACAAGAACCAAGTCACAAATAATTGATATACAATTTTTTTCTCGAACCGACAAAAGTACAATACTTTTTATATATTGTTTAACATAATCACCTTGCAATTCAATACCTTTAGAACAAAGATGTTCTAACTTTGTAAGACCCTCAGTATAATGCGATTTATCCAGCTTTGCAAAATAAGCATTTGCCTCAGCTCTTTCATCATCATTTGAAATGATTGAAATGTATTGAAATGTCCATCGAGTAATTTCTTCAGATTTGGGAAGTGAAAACAGTGATCTACCTTTTTTAGTCGGAGGCATTTTGTAAATCTCTTAAAACAAAGTATTTTATTACAGGTTCAATTCTATTAAAATCACCGTCAACGGCACCATCATCTACAATTCAAGTGCAGGAACTGTCAAAACTTACCACGAACCACGAACAAGCAAATAAACTCACGAATCTTAAACTACCCAGCACACCATCTAACGAAAAATACCTGATACATTTTTAAGTCATTTGGCAATCTTTGTATCAGACCGAGAATTTTTAGAATAACTCTTGTATACTACACAATTTGGACGTAAAATAAGATTAGCTTTGGATCACTATAATACATAAGAAACAACAAATTATACTAGCGATTTTTTTGTCATAATCACCAAACCCCAAACCAAAAGGAGTATATTTACGTATATACTATACTCTGAGGTTTTATCCACCCTCATCTACTATCATGTAATCATTTTTTTTTTATATAATTTAATTTTATTTAGTCACGTCAACGCTCAAAGGCGTTATTTAGTGACTTACCAACATCGATAAACACATACAAATACGCGCACAAACATCCATGCCCGCACCAGGATTCGAACCCGGGACCAGTTGATTGCCAGGCGGGCGACTAACCCACCAGACCACCGCGGTCGGCGTGTATGTAATCATTTTGCTTGTTGCGGTTAGTAGTTTGACGAGTGGCTCTCCGAGTACAAGAAGATACAATTCGACAAGGAATCCCCCAGGTAAAGGCGAACTAAAGATGAATACCTTCTAACGGGTATTTAGCGTTGGTTATTAGTCAGTAAGTAGGCTTCTTGAGAGACTGAAAGGTTTAGCATAAACTGAAAGCATTGCTGGTCGGACTTAATTGGAAGCTGAGGGCTGTAGTCTAAATAAGTTAACTAACATAATATAACATAATTTTAGTTATCATATTTTTCAACTTCAATTATATATGATAGACCTGTCGGATTCGGCTGTTTATGAAATATTATAAAATAGTCACTTGAATCACATTTATAAAATTCAGTTATGATACTATAACATAGTTACACCGATTATTTATGGAGCTATAAAGCGTCAAAAGCGAGGACTCGCGAAAAGCGTCACGCAATAGTAGTTGTAGGTCGCTAATCCTGTTTAGTAAGACTAGCTTTGATACTTTAACGTAGTTGAGCTACATTTTTTAATTCTCAGGCACCTGTTATCTGCCAAAGCCACCCTGGCTCAACCTAGCGAATACCCATACATTCAACATACTATAGTATACACATATAGAAAAAAATTTAGGCTTGGTACTATGACGTAAGTATGGCGGCACTGGGATCTTGGCCTATTATCTCACACACCGTGTTGCGTGGATCTTCGGCTATGACTAATTTCGTAAAATTTTAAATGCCACATAATAATATGTTAATAAATATTACTAACACTGCACCGATTTTTGTGTACAAGTGTTAAAAGAGTAACTAATGGAAAATCCCTATGAACTTTCAGATAACCCGATGTTATCTATTACTAATTCATTTGTTGTTTCTAATCAATTTTTCAGTTTATGGGTTACAACAGAAAACTTATTCTCGCATTTAATTTCATTGTTCCTTCTGAATAACACCAACCGTTTTCGTTTGTACACAAAAAAGGTTAAAACATATTTTATTTTCTTACACCTATTACCACTTACACTTTGTCGATTTTTCTCTCTTATTCTGTGGCCAATTGAAGGAAATATAATGCAGAATATAAAAGCGACCGAAATTGGCGGAAAACGACAAAATTAAATTCGCGAGCTGTCGGAAAACGGTTTCCTATTTTCCTTCGGCGAGTCATTGTCGAAATGTTATTCAACAATAAAACTCAATTAAATGTAACAAATCGTCTAGGAAATCGAATCCAATTCGCTCGGGATATCAAGATTTAAACTGAATGGGAACTTATTAGTTTTTGATCATGTATTAATATTAAATAGTCAATTGGTTCGTTCAATTTATGATTGAAGATTTAGTAATATTTTGAAAGAATTTAAAGGAGTATTTTGGAAAATTGTATTTTTTTACAAATAATCATTTTGATTATTTGATTAACTAATTTTTGAAGAGAACCAAAGTTGATTTTACCTGAATTACAAATCTACGTAATTCAAGGGAAATTTTGACCTCATCTTGGAATTTATTAGATATTTGTGGAATATAAAGGGTGTTTTTTTAGTGTGTCTGAACTTCACATAATAATAATATTCAGCTCTACAGGCCTAGTGGCCCTTGGTTTCGAGTTCTTTCACTCTTCTTTTCCAACTTTTTCTGTCCAAAGCATCAGTCTTCCAATCCCTCACTCCTACTTTCCTCAAATCATTTAGCACCTCATCCAGCCATTTCTTCCTCGGTCGCCCTCTTCTTCTCCTTCCCCCTTCGCCTCTCATTAGAATTCCTTTAACCCATCTCCCGCTGGACATCCTCGCTATGTGCCCTAGCCATCTAGCTCGCTGCGCTCTCACCACCTGAACAATGTTTGGTTTTTTGTACAGTTCTTCTATTTCTTTGTTTGTTCTTCTTCTAAATTCATTCAGAACTTTAACTCCTCCAAAAATTCTCCTTAATATTTTTCGTTCCCAGACTTCCAGCTTAGTTTCTTCCTTCTTCGTCATCGTCCATGTCTCGCACGCATAGGTAACCGTGGGCCTTAGTATTGATTGGTACACTCTTACTTTTGCTGCTCTTGTTATATTCTTTGCCCTTAAAATTTTTGAAAACATTCAATTCATTCATTCTGAACTTCACATAGGGGTCGCTATCAAACGAACTGTGAGTTTTCGCACAAGTCTGTAAATCTGTGCCTCAATAGTCTGGCAAATTTCGAAAATTAATGTCAAAATCAGTGTTTTGTGCACCAAACCTATAAAGCACTTTGTGAATTTGAACTTTGTGCTGTACCATACTTGTTTAATTATCCATAAATTCCAAACGCATTTCGCACTGCTCAATGTTAATACAAAAACAAAACCAAAAAACTATGCGTTCCGAAGAACATATCGTAGTATATATGACGTATGGCAGTATAAATGAAGATCCAAATTTATCATTTCGTCGCCGGTCGCAGAAAATTGGGCTTTGTTATTCGACTACGTGGATTATTTAATTCCCAATTTGAATTGTATTTATCTAGGAAAGATGTGGTTCCAAGAGAACGGCTCCACATGTTATACAGCCAACGCGACAATCGATTTATTGATATAACAATTCGGTGAGAAAATTATTTCGAATACCGAATCTTATAATTTGCCACCAAGGTGACTTAACGCCTTTAGATTTTGTTTTGCGTTATGTTAAATCTTTGGTCTATTCCGATAAAACAGCAATTATTGACACCTTGGATGCCAACATAATTCGAACAGTTGTGACAAAACTGGTCGGAAAATGGATTGACAGAATGCGCTTTATCAGAAGTAGCCGCAGCGGGCATTTGCGCGAAATTGTTGAACATTGAATGTTATTTTACATAATATAAATAATTTCAAGGTATCTAATTTGGTTTATTTGAATTAGAAGTTCGGACGCATTAAAAAATCACTCTATAGTAGCTTTCAACATGTTTATGTTTAATCACATGATGCAATTATTTGTCCTTATGAAACGTTATTCCGAAATACATACATGAAAAAAAATCTAAGCGATAACTACTGTTATTGAGACAAAATTGAACTAGACTGGTAAAAAAAAACATTTTTTTTTTGCAATTTTAATACAAATATTTATTATCATCTTCAAAATGGTTCCATTTGATTTAGTTCCTTCTGCGAATTCTTTTTAATGTTTTCAGTCGAGTCAAAACACATTCCACGGATTTTTGATATTTGAGTTTGGACAAGAGAAAAATATCGCACGGAGGCTTATCGGGCGAATACTGTACTTGAGCGATCATCTTCGTCATATGTTTGCAAAAAAAACTCACCCACAATTAGAGTTGTATGAGATGGTGCGTGATCATGATGTAAAATCTATGAATTGTCGGGCCACAAATCCGGTCTTTTCCTGCGGATACTTTCACGTAAACGCTTCATAATGGTTACGTAGTACTCTTTATTGACTCTTTGACTTTCTGGCAAAAATTCGTTAAAAAATACGACGAATACCACGTTGGGTCTAAATTGCTCGTTGAGTATCACGAGGAGGCTTCGAATTTACGTAATAAAACTGAATAATTTCCAAACGTTCTTCTAACGTGAAACGAACCATGATTGATTTGAAAAATTGATAAACAAATAGGGCTGCCCTTTAGATCTGGCTTGTGACTTTAAAATAAAACGTGCAATAACAAAACTTATCCGCTGGATTTTTGCAAAATCGACCATTATTTTTTCAACATTATATATAAAATCGACTTAAACACATGACTGTACTGTAAACGAGACAGAAACAAACTGAAGTATAGAAAACAATAACACTGCCCTTAAAGGTTCGTAGAATACTATGGAAATACCCCCTCTACGGTCTTGTGGTAATTCATACATTGTCCAATCCAATGTCAGGTACAAATAATTTCAATATGCCCATGATATAAAAGAGAAGCAGGTACTTCAAAATGGGACATGCTAGACCATTTCTGTGAAAAGGCGTTCTAATAACCACCTAACTGAAACGCAAAAAGAGCATTCTCATCAATGTTATAAAAATCATGTCGACCTGTTTTATTTAGAGTAAAAAAAGTTTTTGAGAGTTACACTTTTTAGTTTTTTTATAATTTCTAATAAAAATTACTCTTATTTTTTGACCACGTAATTTTTTCCAAAGTATCTTATCAACATATAATAATCAATAATGTAATAGTTTATATTCAGACTAATATTATGCATGTCTTTTAAATGGTCGGTAAATTCATTCTGGAAAATTATTATTGTCTTAAAAGCAACGTAAAAATGAGATTAAATAAAATATATTAATAAAGCTCCTCAACTTTTATTTTTATTAATTAACTTAATTTATTTTTTTTATTTTATTGGCCGCCACTGTGTTTAATTGAACAAAATATACCATTTCATATTTTGAGTTAAACCACTTTCGTTTCACGAGATTGAGTCAAAAAATTCTCTACCTGACAAAAAAACAAGATTTTTGCGAAATTTTTAAACCTCTAAAATCATCGTGAAAAAATGTAGCAGACACGGTCTATAGAGATGTCTACAATGTCAGCAAGCCCACGTACTATCAACCAGTGATCATTTAATACGACGTTGTGGATTTTGGTGATGATTTTGTCAATAGAAGCAGTTTATGAGTGTCCCATGCACTTATTATCTTCAGTGGATGTTCAACAATCAAATTCAGCAGCACACTTTTTTACCATTGAAAACTCCAAGAAAACCTCTTACTTTATATCCATCAAGGTTAAACTGCTTCAATTTTTGCTTGCGATTTTTCATTAGTTGTTCTTTTAACGAGTGTGAAAAACAATCTGTGTTAGATTAGTAATATTTATTTATATAGCATTCCTGTAGTATTTATAATATTTACTTTCAGATTTGCCTGTGATTTCACTTCAGTGAGTCAAATTAATTCAAATTGACAATGTCGTCGATAACTTGCATTTACTCCACAGTATATTTTTTTTGATTTCAAAAAGTGCAAGAAGTCCAATTCGGTGGAAGATCCAACCACTCTGTGCCCTTTACATTTATGACATGTGTAGAGTACTTGTGTGTCTGCCCCCTCGATGGGTCGTTCAGTGTACAACGCACCATCATTTTCTAAAAATAATTCTCCTCAACTATAACTTAAATGCTTAGCTCTGATGGTATCTGAAGTTTCTTTCGATTATTTGTAGTTAAATTAGGAAGGCCCTTGTTTGGACCAAAACCATATTCGTAGAAGCTGTTGCAGATGTAAAGTGGGGCGTCTGCCCTCCTCGATGGGTCATTGAGTATTCAACGTTCTACCATTTTCTAAAAATAATCCCCCTCAAATATAACTTAAATGCTTCGCCCTGATGGTATATTAAGTTTCTTTCGATTATTTGTAGTTAAATTAGGAAGACCCCGGTTATGACCAAAACCATATTCGTAAAGCTGTTACAGATGTGAAGTGGAGCGTCTGCCCCCCTCGATACGTCATCCAGTGTTCAACGTTCCACCATTTTCTGAAAATAATCCCGCTCAACTATAACTTAAATGCTTAACCCTAATGGTATCTGAAGTTTATTTCGATTATATCTGGGCTACCCTTCAGTTTATCCTCTCCAGCATAAACTAGTAATACCGATATTTCAAAGCTCTCTCTCTCTCTCTCTCTTTTATATCGGGCAGGTATATAATGTTGTCGAAATTACGATACTGCCTAGTATTTTCAATGAGTTTTTATGAAGTTTTGCACACAATCAACCTAACCAAAATTGTTCTACGTTCTTATACTTCGTCGGTTTTTCTTTTATATTATTAGGCCAATTGTAAGTAATAAAAGACAGAATACAAAAGCTGGTAAAATTGGCGAAAAACGATAGAATTTAGGTACGAGAAACTGTCGGGAAACGATTTTCTATTTTCCCTTGGCGAACCATTTCTGAAATTTTATCTGACAATAAAGCCCAATTAAACGTAACGAACTGTCTGGGAAGTCAAATCCATATCAATTCGAATATTGGGATTTAAATTGAATAGGCACTTATTGCCAATGCAGATATCCATTTACTTTTGAGATTGTGTTAATATTAAATACCATATTCGCTCTTAAATTACAGCTCTAAAATTACAGCTTGCATTACAGCAGATTTTGAATACAAAAATGAATAGGAAGAGATGTTTAGAGTAAAAATGTATATGCACAGTATGTCGGAAAAATAACGGAACTTTTTGAATAAAAAAAGAAAAATTGGATATTTTGGCAACATTAATTATTTTTATTCAAAATGCGTCCCGTCCGCATCAATATACCGCTAGGCACGTCCAACAAATGCTAGCATAGATTTTTTTTGTCGTTTTTTGGAATCGTCTTAATGACCTTCTTGGCGGCTTCTTGGACTTAATGACCAATTTAAGTTTCGAGAAGAGGAAATAGTCATGGTGATAAATTCTGCGAATTCGGAGGATGTTGAAGCACACAGACTTGTTTTATCGCGAATTTCACGAACAACGACGGTCCTGTGAGGTACAAATCGAGCACAGACTTTCCGTTTTTTAAAATTCTTTGTCAAAATTTCATGAATCATATCTTTGGTTATATTTAATCCCTCCGCTATCTATCTCACAATCAAATTCACATCATACGCGATCATTTAAATACTTTCTCCTCCAACTCCACTCAACGCGTTTATTGTTTTTTTTTTGGCCGGCCTGGCTTTGAGCGATTTTCCAAAACATCACGACCGTCCTGGAACCGCTTATACCAGTCGAACACATATGTAAGGGATAAGCAATCATCACCATAAACGTTTCCCATCAATTGTTTCTGTAAAAGTTGTACCAAGCTTGGAACATAATATAATATTAGCTCTTTGTTCCATCGTGACAAAAAGTATTGTCACTTTAAGCGGTCTCGTTTTATAGATGAGATACAGCTCAGCTCTGATTATGTATTGCTTCAATAGATGACGCAAATAGTTTTCTTTAAATTTAAAAAGGTTCATTATTTTTTCAACATTATCTATAATGGTATTAGATACTATATATAAAGGGTGGGGCAAGTGTAACACTACTATTTGGTTTTGGTGCCATGTTTTTCCATCACATATGTGAGTTTGGTTTTGCCGGTTGTGTAATACAAACGTTCACGCTTTATCATGGATAAACACTCGCTAAAAGTTTGCAGTGAAATTGTTGTAATTTGCATTAAAAATTACAACAATTGGGATCCGGTGCCTGATAAAACCACAATGTTTCGTTTACTCAAGCAATTCCAAGAATTCAGTACAGACCCGCATCAGGAGGCCCAAGAACAGTGCGAAGCGCTCAAAATATTACACATGTGGAGCAAAGTGTGGAAGAGTATCCAGAAACGTCAATTCCATGACGTGGTTTACAATTAGAAAATTTTCCACGCCAAATTTATGGAAGTGACTTGCGTATGTTTTTCTATAAGATTCAAATTATTCAAGATCGGTTACCTGCCGGTAGTAATAAGTGATTAGAAGACTATAATACCATCATATCTCCTGATTTAACGACTCCAGGATGTTTTTATGCGGATTTTTGATGGGAAAGGTTTATATAAATAAACTCCAAACCACACAATATATTTGCTAGTATTGGTGTATTAACACCTGACATGTTGACAAAAGTTATGGAAAATGTGTCAAAAAGGGCACAAAGTTGCACTGCTGCTGATGACTCAGATTTTATTGATAAAATTTTTAAAACTTAATAAGCACAAAATTGAAAGACGAAATAAACATATTATAGAAAAAAATGTGTCTTGCTTCTTTAATGATAGTAATTAATACTAATAATTTTAATGATAGCTTGACACATACATCACCTTGTAAATCAGTTTCCAGATTTGAATTCCACACTTGCAATCACCTATAAAAAATCTTCAAATAGTACAATCACCTATAAGACAAAAATCTTCAAATTGTGCAATAACCTAATTAGCATACATTAACTATTTCGCTTACAATGAGCATAGAAAAGAATGATTATTGAATTATTTACTTTTTTTCTAAGAAATTGATTTTTTTAATTGAAATTATATTTCAACTATTAGAGAAACAGGGTAGATTGCACCAGAATTATTATTTATAATAATTTTTTATCATACTATCAAGGTTTTTTTTTTATTTATAATGTTTATTAACTTAATATATCTTCAGCACGTCTAGTCACAACTAAGTTATATTTCTTACATGCTTCCCAAGTTCCTAATTCAATTTATAGATTACATTATTATTTTAAAATTGTTCTGGAATTAACCACAACATATTTTCAAATGCACATATACGGTGTTACGGAAAGTACTTTCGTAAATTGAATCATTGATTCTTCACATTATTTTAAAGCAAAAAGTTCCTTACAGCAATGGCCAAAAACAAAAAGGTTTTCGAGAAAAAAATTGCGAAATTATTATATCACCAATCGAAATTCTATGATAAGAATTAATATTTTAAGCAAATATCTGAAACATTATATTTGGCAAATATTAATTTGTTATTATTTAACGAATAAACTATAAATAAACTAATGAACATTGTTTAAACATTTTCTTTTATTTAAGAATTGTGCCCCACGTCCGCATTGATGGATATGGCAAAATGACTAGTCATTTTAAAGGAAAAAGTTCTTTTCAACTGTGGCGAAAAGCATAAAGATTCTCGAGAAAAATAAATCCAAAATTGTGAAATCACCAATCGAAATAATATGATAAGAATTAACATTTTAAGCAAAGATCTGAAATATTTTTTGTTTCCTTTATTTGGGTTTTTCGCCACTATCTAAAACTCAAAAATACCTGTTCTTATGTAAAAAAAGAATCACTGGGTAAAAACAAAAAAACCAAACGGAGACAAATTTCTCAGTAAGTCTTCTTTGTTATAAATTTGTCTAACGAACAAAATTTTAAAGATATAAAACTGTTATAAAATGTTTTTTTGTTTTTACCCAGTGATTCTTTCTTTACATAAGAACAGATATTTTGGATATTTTTTGAGTTTTAGATAGTGGCGAAAAACCCTAATAAAGGAAAAAAAATATATGAACACGCCACAATCATTTAGACATTACTCTGAAATATTATATTTGGCAAATATTAATTTGTTATTATTAAACGAATAAACTACAAATAAATAATAACAATTCAACAACAATTGTTAAAATATTTTCTTTTAATGAACAATCGTGCCCCACATTAGCACTGATGGATATGACAAAGTGGCTGTATCCCCTTCCAAAGATCGATATTTCAAAATTGCGACAAAAATTATTTCGGTAGTTCAGTTGGTGCATTCAGTTCAATTTATAACCAAAAAAATATTGTGTACGCGAATATCAGGATATGCTTTTTATTTACGAGAAACTTTTCCAAAATTCCGACTGTGCGAATTTACGGGCAACGTTACCCCGAACGGTCTCTTCTAGCTCCACAAACATTTCTCCAAGTTTTTCAAAGACTTTTGGAAACGGATGGTGGGTTTCCAAAATTTCAAGAATGTGGGCGGCAGCGAGAAGTGCCGAAATCGAAGAACAAATTTGACATCTTGTTAAGGAAAATTCTACCAGAAGCATATTGCGCTGAAGTACTAAAACAATTGATTTGACCATTGGATTGTACATAGAACACTAAAAAAGCAATTACTCTACATTTATCATGTATAAAGCGCACAAGCACTGTTACCCACTGATTTTTCAGACAGGTAAAATACTTTGAATTGTTTATTGATCAATAACACGTATAAAATATGTTGTGTGAAAAATTAGTGCTAAAAACTTCTGCTTTGACATTAAACGAAAATAATGTGTAAGTTTTTCTCTTTCTTTTGTAAACCAAATTATGCGGAAATAATTTTTAATAAATTTTTTTTCAAATTTTTCAATACCTTAACAGTCTAATGCAACAAAAACTGAATTCTCATAAATCGAAATATACAAGGGGATGAAACGGTTCAATCGGAATAAGCACCATGTTGTTATTGTTAAGAAACTACTAATGAACCTTTTGAACTGTTTTCCGCGGGGAACTTTTTGTTCAAATCGTTGGTTAAGTTTACGAAAGTACTTTCCCTTACACCCTGTATATCGAAAATGTCTTACATTTTAATATATCACGCAAATTATACTAACAAGATTGGCCAATTGCAAGAAATAGAAAGCAAAATACGAACATCACAGTTAATTAGCGAAACGGAACAGAATTTAAATGAAAGGTGTCCAGATTTTTTTACTATTTTCCTTTGGTAAGTAGTATAATTTATAAAATATTTCTCGACAATAAAACCCAATTAAATGTAACAAACCGACTAGGAAATCAAATCCAAATCAATTCGGATTTCGGAATTTAAATCGAGTGGAAACTTATTGACAATTGAATCGTTCATTTGCTTTGAATTGAATACTAAATAGTATATTGATTATTTTGTATATTAGAAAAAAAAATTAAAAAATCTTAATACAGAAGAATTTTAATCTAAATATCGGTTTGTACATAGTAACTAAAAGCGAAGTTGTTTATATATCATAAAGACTGATTTTTTTATTGGGTCCGAACTTCCAATAGGGGTCGCTGTGAACGAACGAACTGTGAGTGTGTGCGCTTCTAGTGTCAAAATTATTTAGTATAGTCTGGCAAATCATCAAGGAATGATTAACATCAGAGTAACAGTTGCGAATTAGCGAAATTTATTATCAAAAGCAGTGGGCGTCAAACTTACAGAATACTTCGTGAAATTTATGGTGCACATAATCGCCAAACCGGGCGATGTATTCGCCGAATAATAGACAAATTCAAAACGTATTTGACGCTGCTCGATATTAAAACAAAAACAAGAAAAACAAATGTGCAATGCAAAGAAAATATCGCCGCTGTTGCTGGCCGTGTTAATAAAAATCCAAATTTATAAATTCATCGCCATTCCCAGGAAATTGGGCTTTGTTATTCGGTTACGTAAAAAATTTGGCATCAAGATCTTGGCCTGATGCCTTACAAGATCCAGCTTGTCCAATAATTCAAACCGTAAGATCATCGTTTGCGTCGTACGTTCTGCGAATGGGCTCAAAATCAATTGCAACTTGACCCCGAATTTAACGACAAAATTTTGTTCAGCGACGAAGCTCATTTTTGGCTAAATGGTTACGTTAATAAACAAAATTGCCGTATTTGGAGTGAAAATAATCTGCAAATGGTCCAACAATTGCCGTTGTGTCCAGAGAAATACACTGTATGGTGCGAATTGTACGCCGGTGGCATCGTTGGACCGTATTTATTTAAAAATCAAGTTGAAAAGCACGTTATCGTTAATGGGGATCGTTACAGACAGATGATCAATGATTATTTCATTCCGAATTTAAATGATTAAAATGATTTAAATTGATCTGGAGCAGATGTGGTTCCAACAGGACGACTCCACATGTCATACAGCAATAACAAAGACATGTGATTTAACGTCTTTAGATTATTTCCTTTGGGGTTATGTTAAATCTTTGGTCTATGCCGATAAACCAGCACTCGGACACAATCCCCAAAGTGAATATAAAACTGACAGCGCACATAAGACCCCAAGTGGTTGAATAAGTGGTTGGAAATTTGATTGACAGAATGCAATTTATCAGAAGTATGCCACAGCGGACATTTGTCCGAAATTATTTTAAAACATTAAGGTCACTGAATGTTATTTCACATAAAAAAAATAGTCTTAGCATCTAATTTTGTTTTTGTTTCATTTGAATTTAAACTTTGGATGCACTAAAAAAATCATCCTATATAAAAACACCTCCAGAAATGGTGGAAATTGGGAAAATTTAGATACAT
Source organism: Cosmopolites sordidus (assembly GCA_031761425.1). Taxonomy (NCBI): domain Eukaryota; kingdom Metazoa; phylum Arthropoda; class Insecta; order Coleoptera; family Curculionidae; genus Cosmopolites; species Cosmopolites sordidus. The sequence continues at coordinate 641,595 of JARFXV010000900.1, forward strand.
TAAGCTGTCGGGATAGTTTTTTTTTTAAATCTCAAAGCTAACAACTAATTGAGAAAACTGATTTAAAATCTAATAGAAACTTATTAAGACTTCAACCATATATTAGAGGTAATGCCTTTTAATGATGCCTAAGTAATACCTTTTTTTGATACTGTAGAAAATTATATTTTATTTAACCCTTCTTTATCCGCGCCAAAGTTCCTTACACCATTACTCGCTCGGTGTCTGTGAGACGACAGTAAAGTGTTGCATTATAAACTCTTTTATTATTGCTGCTATTGTTTAAACTGTTACTAACAAAGACCATAAAAAATTCTAAACATTTATTTGAAACGTAAGACGGAAAAGTATAAAAAAATATAAAATAAAACATAATCTTAACAAGGTTGGTTTTTAGTTATTTAGCTATTAAATAAGTGGGTAAGTTATATAAATAAAATAACATGACATTGAAATTATACAATTAATCATTTTTTAAGTTGCAGAAATCACAGGTGTAATTTGCATGTTCTAGATAAATGTAATTTCACACTTTACACAAGTGTATTTGGTCAACCGATTTTTCTTCCGACCACAAATGTAACATCTTTTCCTAGTACCAGTAGACTCTATTCTTTATTATTACTGGATTCTGTTACAATGGCCATTTCTCTAGTTCTTTTCTGTAGGTCTTCACGTAAGCATGACATTTTGGATCTATTTTTATATGGTCTGTTGTCAGTTTCAATGTTAATATTTTTATGAACTCATTTCCAGCCCTTCCTTGCACATTTCGTCTTTTTTAATTCTCATTTTTATGTATTTTGTTTTAATTATATTTACTCGGAGCCCGAACCTTCCTGCTTCTCTCATTAATCTTTGAGTTGCATTCTTGATTTCTCCCAATCGCATGTTACAATTGTTACATCGTCGGCTAAGGCTAGACATTGGTGTTTTTTGTCATATATTAGTCCTGTTCGATGTATCTGACTTCTCCTCAGCACAACTTCCTAGATTAAATATGTAGATTAAATCACTAGATTAAATAAGTAGGCAGACAATAGATCTCCTTGTCTGAGGCCCGATCTTACTTTGAAGGGTTTTGAATATTGGCTATTTAATTTAACTAAACTAACTGTATTATCAGCCCAGTTCTCCCATTGCCTTTAGTAGTTCCTTTCTATCAATGGAGTCATAGGCCCGTTGGAAATCTATAAAGAGCATGTTCATGTTTAAGTCTTGTCGATAGTGTCACTAAGTCTGTAGTGGGCTAAACAATTTATAAAATTCAATAATCCCACACAATTCTACTTTTTATTGTATATACGTTATACAAAATTTATTTACTCTAAATAAGAGCTAATTTTCACTAAGATTTAAGGTGTATAATAATTAATTATTATGGTTGGGGAAACTATTTTATACATATTTTTCACTTTCTATTCGATAAAGAAATAAAATATTTGAAAATAAGTAACAGTTGCAAGGGATTCACTTAAGACCCTCAGTGATCGATTTTAAGACAATGCCAAACCACAGATTCAAATTTGTTAGCAATATATTTGATGCTGAATGAAATTTGATTGTGTGATTTAATCTAATTTAAAAACTAAACTATCTTCTATTTAGATGACCGTACATAATGAAAAATCGTGACCGTGAAGTTAACTAAGGGTTAAATTAATAATTGAAAAAGTTGATTGGAATAAGTTCTTTATCCGGGTACATGGTTTTTTTACATTTTTCAATTTGAATGATTTCATCCACATCCAAAGCCCTATTATGAACTTTTAAAAAGTTAATTATTAATACCTATATTATGGTCAATTAATAGTCTTAATTAATCATATGGTTTGTAGACTAACTTCAAGTCCACTTCTTTCATAATCTGGTTTAGTCTTTGTGTTAATTGGACATCAAATGGTGCTGGAATGTATTTATTTTAGTTGTTTCCTTTGAAAAGTCGAAGATTCTTTCAATAATTATCTAAACTTTCAATTACAATATTCTTATTATAACCATTCACTTCGGACACCTCCCTAATTAATTTTGATCCTTCGGAAAGTAACTGAATTTATCCTTCACCTCGGACTCAAATTTGTTCATGAATAACTTGCTCAAGAACGGCGACAAAGGATTGTCCATTGATGTTTCTTCTTATTGATCGTAAAACCTATTAAACTGAAAACAATGTTGCTATATACAAAATCTCGTTAAGGAGATGCATTCTGACAGAATTTTGTTAATAATACCGTTTAACTCGAGTAATTCACTCAGGTATTTTATGCGTAATCGGTAGATATGCGTAATCGGAACGCTAGGAAATAATAATGATGCGTCAAAGAACACCAAGATCTTATCTTCCTGTAGATGCGTGTTTTTGACTTTATGAATTCTATTGAATTTATCACAGAGCAAGAAAGTAGATGGTTTACTAGATTTTCAAATTTCTTTTGTATTTTCTGTGTATATCAAGTTGTATGTTGGAGAATCACTGACTGATACAATTGGCTTCCTTAATTGTCCCGATTTATGAATTTTTGGTAAAACATATAATCTTTGCACCTTTGAATTTTAAATATATAGTTTGTTTTTCAGATGAGGAGAAATAAGCCTGTTATAAGATTTCAATTGTTTAGTTTTTTATTTTATTTGCAATTTTCAAAAATTGTTTTAAAAACTAATGCAATTTAAATTCAAATTAACTATAAAGCGCGTTTTAAAATAACATTTAAAAACTCTTTTTTGTCTAAAAAATTTAATAAGCCATCTAAAAAACAATGAATTAAAAAACTAATCTAGAAATATTTTTATAAACTTTAAAAATTAAAAAAGGATTAAACTATTTTGATATTAAAGAAAAAGACGAATTTAATAAAACTATATTAAAGATTTTGAAAAAAAAATTGAAATAACGTGGAAAAAGGATAACGAATGGTTCAAATAATGAATGATTCGAATAACAAATAAAGTAATCGGAACGAATAATAAATAAAAAATTATTCCTTATTCGTTATACAACTACGTTTTATTCTAATAATGTACTGATATGTATTATACTATTACAGATATGTTGATATGTTTAAAATCGCTTCAAATGTTACTATGCTGTTATTTTTGAACATCCTTGTAAAATATAGTAAAAATGTATCAAGACAAAAAATTAAAACGAAAAGTTTATAGAGAAGCAAAATGTGGAAGACTGCCAATAGGTTCAAATTACTATATATCAGCTCTATAACATTGTTTATTGATTTTCCAGTTGTACGAAAGTTGCTATTTATGTATCTTGAATAATAAAGAAAAGCAAATATTTATCATTGAAAATAATATCCGCGAATATTCTCGGCGATGAATGACACACTTTTGCAAACGTTTGAATCAATTTTCATTGTACTTTTTTCATTCCAATTGTGATATCTCCAAAACATGCATTTTGAACCCATCAACCGCTTCTTCTAGCGTCGAAAATCGTTGACCATGTAGTTTATTCTTAACGCACAGGAACAAAAAGAAATCATTGGGTGCCAAAATAGGACTCTATGGAGGATGACCCATTACCAATTTGATGTTTTCACCGGTCAAATATTGAGTTGTTCGGTCCGATGTGTGAGAACCCGCGTTATATTTTTTCTTTATTTGGGTTTTTCGCCACGATCTAAAACTCAAAAAATATCAAAATATCTGTTCTTATGTTAATGTAAGAATCATTGACATACACAAAAAATATATTTACTTTCTATCTTTTCATAATTTATAGAAATTAATATACTTTATTTTTAAGTTCGTTTTGAAAACGGGAGGAGAATACTTGCCGAAATGTTAACGTTAAAAGTTTGTATGTTTTTTTAGAACATTTTTATATTTTCAAAATTTTGTTCGTTAGGCAAATTTATTACAAAACAGAATCACTGAGAAATTTGTCTTCGTTTGGTTTTTTGTTTTACCCAGTGAGTCTTTATTTACATAAGAACAAATATTTTGATATTTTTTGAGTTTGAGATCGTAGCGAAAAAACCAAATAAATATGAGCACGCCACAATCATTTAGACATTAACCAGCGTTATCGTGGTGAAGAATGATCCTGCGTCGCTGGTCGTTTTTTCTAATTTCTTCAAAGACTTTTGGCAAACAAATGGTCCTGCACTATTCAAAATTGACCGTTCAACGATTATCTAGTGGCATGGTAGCTACATGCCCATTTATCCAAAAAATAACAGGCAACCATTTGCTTGGAAGTGCTTCTCACACGAACAACGTTTATTGGGTATGGTTTATGTTGAAAAACCCATACAGTCGACTGCTGTTTACTTTCGGGCTCATATGCATAGATCCAAGATTCGTCACCTGCGTAACAGTTATACACGGCTTTTGATGCAGCACGATTATGTTTTTTGATAATTTTTGAGCGTTTATGATGTACATGTCAGATGTCGCCTAGCAACACCATTGTTGCCAATTTCGGATACATAAATAGCAACTCTCGTATTTATTTTTACAGATTAAATTGTAAAATGACTTATCCAGCAAGTTGTTTCAGTTTTCACAAATAGATAGTTTTAGCCAATTAATAGTTCGCTAATTATTTTCGACGTAACTTTTAGGAAATTTCAAAATAAATAAACGTTAAAATATGCATAAACTGAAATCACAGCTTTATATTGATAATTGATGTAGCCTCATATTACAGAACGGTGATGAATATCATAAAAAGTTTGGAAATTTTTATTCTGCGTTTATTAATTAATTTCCCAGTTTTGTTTTTATTAGTAAGCTCATAAAAGAGCTCACGTAACTTCCCTTACTTGGGATCGAGTACAATTTTTGTAAATAACATATTTCACTTTGCACATCGTATTACGCCACTAACAGAAGCCTGTTTATGACCGCTTAAAGGCCTAAAGGATTTATTGAACTTCACACGGGGCAAAAAGCTTTATTTTATGAAATAAATTTTAAAACCACGATTATCGGTTCTCTTTAGCATTCTCTCTCAAATTTAAATTTGAAATTAAGTCTTTTTATAATAAAAATGAGTTAATATATATATATATATATATATATATATATATATATATATATATATATATATATATATATATATATATATATATATATATATATATATATATATAATTATATTAAAATATTATATTAAATAGCGGACACCCTGTATATATATATATATATATATATATATATATATATATATATATATATATATATATATATATATATATACAGGGTGTCCGCTATTTAATCATACACAGCAAAACTGCAGATTTCTTGGATACAAATATTGCGATTTAACCCAACTTACCTTAGTCCAAAAGTTAATAGCAGCCCTAATATAGTGTGTTAAACTTATATAATAATAATTTTATTTTCAATTTTCGTCAATAAATTTCTTAAAAAGTATCTTTCTTGAACAAAATTTGGTAGTGGGGAGTTTGTTAAGATAAGAAATTTAAATTTCTCGAAAAATGTATCTAGATTGTAGAAGGCGTTTTCTTCGTCACTTTTCTATGTTTGAAAAGTCACAACTTTTTTGCGCCTTAGTGTATTCGCATTTTTAATGAAAATATTATTTTGAGCACTTTTTTTACGTAGAAAAAGTTTACCTTGCAAATGTCGCTCCGAGTTACCGTTTTCCAGATATCTTGGTTTAAATTGTTCATTGCGTCGTTTTAAATTGCGCTTTTGAAACATTTGTATTTTCTTTCCCTCACACTTTATTCAGGCTTGGAATTGATTCAATTTATAGTATAAAATATATTAAAAGCAAAAACTTGGAGCATGTTTAAAAGCCAACGGGCTGCAATAACAACGTCAAAATAACCCAATTGGAACCATAACATTACACACTAATTTTTGGGATATCTCAATGGTATTTATATTGGCAATGACAATGGATTTCAATCTTTATTCATTGATATGGTGAACATTTTCTGCTTTGAATATTCCTCTCCACACATTTTACTTAAACATCTCGATGTAATAATATATTGACAAGCAGATTTAACTTTAATAATGTTCAAACGATTTCGTGTTTCATAAAAAAACTTAATTTCAGTACTATTTCAACTGATATTGTTGTATATTGTTTTTTTTTTCAGTGACCCAAATGGTGGCGCAGTTCCAAACGTACCATCAATGGAGAACAAACCTCAACCCCCAGAAGACAACAACATTCCAAATTTACCCTATTGGGATACTTACGATACAATCAATCAATTTTACTTGGAATTAGGTAAGTGGAAGTTTAATTAATTCGAAAAATACTATTACAGAATCTTCATTTTTTATGATGAATTATTTAAAATTGGATCTGTCATCGAGATTTGTTCGCCGATTATGATGTAATGTACTAAAACAATGTATAAGATTTTTATTAGTTTCTATGCTTCGTCAACAAGAAAAATAATAGTTAGAAGCACTTCTTAAACACATTTGATTATTTAAAAGAAATAATTTTTGTTATTTGAATTTCATCAAAAATATTTTGCAATAAAAATCTACATGTCCTGTTCTTCTCCTTTTTTCCTTCAATGGCATCTGCCCTGATCGAGTAATTTTACTTTAGATTCAAAATAATATCAGACTGGTTAAATGTTATGTTTATTTGCGATATTAATGTTAAACTGTAAATATAATCGAAAGAAAAAGATTATTTATAAAAACTAAAAGAAAACAATAAATCATTATAGGGTATTAATCATTACCAAGTTATCGTGTTGATCGTCCACATTTATAGATCACGTGGATTTCGAGATTAGACGAAGGCTCTATACAACCTCAATTATACTATTAAAGTTCTCTGAGAATCAGTGATCAATTATTGAAAAAAATAATTTTATATCAGTAATAAGGCAAAGATTTTCTATGGTCTTTCCCAAGTACTTTCCTTGCGTTCATCTTGAGCTCGGCTGATGACGGCTGAAAGGCTAGAAACCGGTCCCGGTGGAGATAATTGGTGGCGCATGATGGCAGTTGAGCAGAGCTAAGCGGTGGCACCACGAGTAAACGTGAAAGATTTTTCTAATAAATATCTCTTCACCATCCCGCTACGCTATCTTGTGGGCATACCTGGTACTATACCCGAGGTTGCAGGCAGAATATTACGGGCAGTCCTGACTGCTACGAGCATTCGCCGTCAAAAATGGCCAGTAGACATAGCCTGATCCCGATCGTCTCTCCCAACTGCTTTCCTTGCGTTCATATTGAGCCCAGCTGTTGACAGCCTAAAGGCTAGAAACCGGTCTCGAGAGATACTTGGGGGGCATATATATATATACATATATATATATATATATATATATATATATATATATATATATATATATATATATATATATATATATATATATATATATATATATATATATATATATATATATATATATATATATATATATATATATATATATATATATATAGATCTTTGACCTTTACTCCACGTGGTGCCACCCATCATCTCTGCCCAACTGCCATCATGCGCCCCCAAGTATCTCTCGAGACCGGTTTCTAGCCTTTAGGCTGTCAACAGCTGGGCTCAATATGAACCACGTGGAGTAAAGGTCAAAGATCTATATATATATATATATATATATATATATATATATATATATATATATATATATATATATATATATATATATATATATATATGTATATATATATATATATATATATATATATATATATATATATATATATATATATATGTATATATATATATATATATATATATATATATGCTATATATATATATGCTGCTAGACACAACAACGTACTGTCTCTTCCATCCATGACGTTTGATATTTTGCTTTGAGGGTATGGAGAGCCACCCTTCAAAAACATGATCTGATTCTCCTAAAATAAATCGGTTGTTTTGTTTGTTGCAAATAATGAATTTTGATCAATTATACCGTCATTGTCGGCAGAACTAAGTGAAGCTGTTTCACTATTCATTGCGGCCACTTTCATTTGGAGTTGCTCTATTTCTGCGTCTTTACTGTCTAATTCCATTTGAAGGCGTTGTTTTGAAGCAATTTCTTCATTGCATTGTAGCTGAAATATTGAAATGAAACATTTTTTATATATTAGTTTCAGAAATTATAACGATGGCGAATATAATGAGATCTGAAATATTGAGATCAATATTTAATTTAGCATTTATGCATTTTTGAAAATATAAGGAATAACGCCACTCGTTTTTCGAAATGGAGTCAAAAAGCCAGGACTGCTTTTTTAACCTCTTCAACATTTTCGACACTTCTTAATCTTATACCTCTATATATATATATATATATATATATATATATATATATATATATATATATATATATATATATATATATATATATATATATATATATATATGTATAAATAAATTTAATTTTGATTTCGCGGAAACGTTTGTGTCCTTTTCTACCCGGCCCCAAAGACGTTTCTAAGAATTTTTTCAATTTTTTTTACCCAACCCAAAAAAAGTTATGGGTTTTTGAAAAAAATAGCTTTTTTTCAAATAGCCATAACTTTTTCATAAATTGGCCTTTTGAGACGTTTTTTTTTAAATTTTTGTTTTTAAATGCACTTTTTAGAAAAAAATACGAAAAAAAATTCAGAAATCAAGTTTAATGAAATTTTTCACTTCCGTCCGATATTTTTCTTTCTATTTCCGACTTTTCCTTCTATTGTTTTAATTTAATTGATTTTTTGTTTATTATTTAAAAATTTTTCACTTTCTCTATTCTGACGGTTTATATAATTAACTATTAATTTTCTTGATACTAATCCAACAAATAATTTATTTTCTTTTTCTTTGACATTTAAATATTTTACATATTCTATATTCATCTGAATTTAAAAAAATCGGACATAAAGACATAAGGATAATAAAGGACATAAGGACATAAGGACATAAAGATAAATCTGTGTCTGGAATTACACTGTGTAATTGCTGAGTTCCCGTAATTGGTTTCGTTTTTGAAAATCGGTCATGCACAGCTTTGTTGTAATCCTCCTTTGGTGAGAACCGAACCGTTATATTAGGAAGGTTATTCGGTACAGAAGCCCAAATATACAGTTCCGGAGGAGTGGTTAATTGTTTATCAACCGCAAGTTAAAGACTTGCTCTCGCTGCTTGTCGTTTGAGTGTGCCACCAACGCCGTCGCACGAACCTTTTCCACGAGCAGTCACGGAAAAATGTCATTTGGCAGGTATGCCAAAATCACTCGCATGATAATATAAGTAGACAAAATCTTTAAAAGTTTTAAATTGTTGAGGAGCCCCCCCCGAAAAATAATTACTTTGTTAACACTGTCAGAAATATTTTTCACAAAATCATTAATTACCTTGATGAATACATGTACAGCGACGGCATCATGATTATGACAATCTGAAATAGTCACTAGACTTCTGTGTTGAAGCTCGTTATTTACTTTAAAATAAATAACGACTGGAAAAACGGTGGCTGATTCCAGTGAAAACCAGATGCCGCATTTTGTACTACAAAAGCATAATTTTTAGCAAAGTCACAAAGAATGATAAATTCGTCTATTTTTAATGATTCTTTCAATGCTTTCAAAAATTTGGCTTGTTCTTTCGAAATAAATGTAAAGGCATTATAGTCCAATTTATTTATAAACATCAGGATATCTAAATTGTGAGGATTTCCTTTATCTGTATTTATTATCAGATGTGATGCAGATTGAACCACTATCTGTTACTAAATATATATTTTCAACACTATCCAAGGCTTGTGTTAAGTGCTCTCTTGACTAAAATGAAATTTAAAAATTATAGTGAAGAGAGCAGTGAAAACAGGTCTTAAAAAGTGTTGAAGAAAATATATATTTATTGCTAACCACTGTATTTACATATTTGCGCTAAATAACTGTTATACTTATATTTAATTTGTTTCGTTCATGATAAAAAACGACGTATATCTCATTCAGTGGCAGTTGCACAATACCTTCAAGAAATCTTTTAACTAATTAACTATTTCCATATATTGGGTTGAACTATATAAAAATATTTAGGGAAATTGAAGAAAAAATGTATTTACTAAAAATGGAACTTAATTAAGATATATGCAGTTCTGTTTCATGACATTTCTCCACCTTTCCAGTAGTTACATAATAACGCGCTCATAGAAGTTCTAAGATTCCTGGGTGAAAACTGATCAAATCATCTTCCAAGTTTTCCAACAAAATATAGTTTTTGTACCTATATATCCTTTTGTGCCTTTCCCAGATCGCTCTAACTTGTGTGATCCATGGTACTATTGACTTGACACCTCGTATGTATATAAGAATTCTGTTGGTGGGAGTCTACTGATATGTCCATAGAATTTCAACCTTCTTTTTCTTATGTCCGCCGCTACGTTGAACATTCTCTCTTGTGGTGAATGAAGTCTGTATCCTTCTGTCAGTTTCGGAGAATTTTCCTCATAATTTTGCGTTCTTTTAGTATGTTTTCTATGCCGCTTTTTGTATGAAGTGTAAGTGTCTCGCTTGCGATAGTACTTCTGGTTTGATTACTTGTAGTGTCTTATTTTTGCGTGTGTGAATAGGCATTTCTTATTGTAGATATTGTGTGTCTTGCCGTATGCCCTCTTCTGTATTCGAGTTTTCTGTGCTATCTTCTCTCCTGTGGATTCGAGGATCTCGCCTAAGTATGTGAAGTGAGTGACCCTATTTATTTTGCCGTATTTGGTGTTCAAATTTTGAACATCTAATTTTGAGCAGAAGAATTCGGTTTTTTGAAAGGAGATTTGTAGGCCAACTTTCTCTGCGCATTCCTTGAGGACTTCGATCTGTTTGGTTGCTCTTTTTTCATTGTCTGCGAGTATGGCTAGGTCGTCTGCGAAAGCCAGGCATGTTTCTATGTTGTTTTTGAATCGTATGAGTCGTATTGGTTTCCAGTGTCCTTGATTTTTCAGTTCTTTTTCCCATTCCCTTATGACTTTGTCCAGGACCAGATTGAAGAGGAGTTGGGATAACCCATCTCCTTGGCGTACCCCTTTTGTGTTCTTATATATATATAGACTGGAAGAGTTTGGTGAGTGGATTCAAACATTCCAATCAGATTGCAAAAGTTTGTGCTGGGTAGCCATATACGTGTGGTCATAACATTTTCTTGACCTTTGTTCAAGTAGAAGAGTCTTTAACTTACTACAAAAGTCCTCCACAAATTCATCTGTTGGCTTAATAATAGTTTCTAAACTACATCTTGACTTCGATATCCAATACTTAAAGTTAATGCTTTCGATCTCATTACTATCAAAACTTGTCAATAAAGTGTTAGTTAATTTATCCATTCCTGGATACTTTTTACAGCCACCTAAGTAACATTCAGTTGACGGAGACTCACATACAATTATATTTAAACAATCACTGTAATGTTTCATTGGATTTTCAATATTTTCCGTTAATGAATGGAAGTTTGCACCTATAATAAAAGTAATTTAATTAACAGAGAATCCACATATTTATAAACATAAATCAATTTAAAAAAAGACCAGCGAAAAATATTCGTACCAAATGTTGAATAAGTATTAGGTATAGTGAAAATTCAATCCCTTGTTATACGCAAATCACTTTACCTAGTTTTAAAAAATTGTGGGTCAAATTTCTGAGTTTCCCAAGTTTCCTATTGGGAAAGTTTCAAGAATTTAGGTAGACAGGAATATTGCATTCCTGCCAAGTTTGAACAAGCTGAAAGAATTTCAGTTAAAACGTTTAACTCTGCATATGAGAGTTGCTATTACGTAAATTTAAAACTATGAATCAATTTCTTTAAACGTTAGTTAAATACTGAGTGATTGGTAAACTCTAGTCATTAAAATATAATGTACAAGTATTTTCCTACATTCTAAAATAAAATGGTTTGCTATATATTACTGTTATTGTTCGTTTTACTATAAAGTAATGAAACCGATTTTTCATAATGTTTTATTTCAATTGAAATGACAGTTCTACATTGTTTTCTTTAAAATGGCTGCCTTGAGAGACCACACACCGCTGGATATGGTTTGCCCACTCTTCATAACAGTGTTGGAATTGAGGTACTAATATCACCTTCAGCAAGTCGGTTACGGCTTTTTCAATGTTCTCCAATGTCACAAAATGGTGTCATTAGAGATGAATTTTAAATTTTGGAACAAGGAAAAGTCACAATGACCCACGTTTCGTAAATAAGGGGTCAGCAAAGCGACAGTGATTCTTTTACATGTCAAAAACTCTGAAATGAAATCACTGTGAGGCAAGGCGCATTGTCATGATGCAGCATCCAGATGTCCTTAATGTTTGGTCTCACACAAATCACCTTTTTTAGAAGAATTTCAAGAACTTCTATGTAAAAAACGTTTGTTTACCGTTTTAGTAAGCTTTTGATCTTTGATTTGCCCATTTTAGCTTTTTTTTTTGGCCCAAGTCAGTTTGGTGTGTCTCCGACGCTTCGTTTTCAAGTCGTCCTTCTTCTTTTTCGGGCGTTATTTCGGGTCTAAGACTCGTTACCACTAATGACACGTTCCAAAAAACGAGAATCATTCAATCCGCCCCAAAATGTCAAGACATGTTTTCTTTCTGTTGACATTTTGATTTTGCGAACAGTTTTCGAAAACATTTTTGCGCTAATTTTCTTCATCCTCAATTCATTGGCCAAAATCTGATGAACGATTGAATCAAATTTAACTCCTCCCCGATTATTGCCAATCGATATTCTGCATTCATGCACAAAATCCAGGAATCTATGAACATTTGCATCACTTTTTTCAGTTAAAGGCTGTAGCGTTTACAAATTATCGGTCTTACTTCAAAGTGCACCTGTTTACTATTATTATAATATTGATTAGATGGACAATCCCTAGACATGCTTATTCTATTTGTATCTTTGTAGAGGGTTTTAGAGCCCGGTCGTTTTAGAGGCCGGTCTTTTAAAGCTTGTTCATTTTAGAGCCCAGTCATCTTGGGACACGGCAATATTTATCACTTATTGCTCATATCAAAATGTATCTACCACCGTTTAATAACGCTATATAATTTGCTTTCATTTAATTTAATTTAGGTTGATTTAAGATCATTTATTGTAATTTTGTACGCTAAACAAGAATCCTTATACTATAAGAATGGTTGTTTAAGGTTGAATCTTTCTCTTCATATTTCTAATTAAAGTTGTGGTCAGCATAGTTAGATTTATTTATTTTTTGTCTTACAATTGTTTATTTTTTTAATTTTTGTTTTTTTATGTTGGTCAGTGAATTTGTGTTTGTGAGTACTAAATAGTTATTACCGTTGAACGGTTATTACCATTTTTGACTGAAAATATACCTTTTCCCAGTTTTAAAGTTTGATTTTATCTTTTACGATTCCGAGGAACTAGGTGGCGCCTTATTGACATGCCTGAGCAATCAATCCGTGACCTACCACCCAACTACCTCCGGCGATCAGATGTCGTAGGTGTAATTTTAATAACTTTTAAGATAAAAACGCATACGTTACAAAGCTTTCCGGTGCGATATTCATCTTCAATCGAGTCTCGGCCTTCTGAGAATGCCTTAAACCACCTGAAAATATAGGGACCTTTACAAAACACTGTTTCTTTTCATAAGTCTGTTAAAATTTTCTAAAAATTTCTATCGCACTGTACCGAAATCTAAAACAAAACTACAGAGCAAACCTTTGCTCGAAATTGTTGTCACTTATTTTCAGAATGCACTGTAAAAATCCGGTTCACGAAAAGAATTGCCACGGGCCATCCAGTGACTTCAGGGAGTTCGATTCGTATTGAATATGCATCAGATATTATCATACATCCTCTCTAAAGGGGAAGGCATCAGTGTTGCCAGATCGAACACCAAACCACTAGTCTCGTTACTTTATTTACATACCTCGTATATGAAATGAAACTAAAAATATTGTGACCGCTATATCAAAGATTCCAAAGGAGTATTTTCAATTATTATAAATATACACGTATTGGGCTGGCGTGTAAGTTTGCTCGCTATTATGTTACTAATATTAAAAATGTGAAAGTATGTTCGTTTGGATGTTTGTCCTTCAATCACACTCGAACGGATGGAAGGATTCTAATGAAATTTGGCATATAAGGCGATTATGTGGTTGAATAGGACATATGATACTTTTTATAACGCTATGAAGTTGACTATAAAGTTACCTATAAGACATACAAACTTAAAATTTAGAAAAAATACCTCTCATGCGTCGTAGACGTTCACTAAGGAGGATGGTTCATAAAAATCAACTCTTGAGAGGGGAGGTGACGGGGTGTAAAAAATAAATAAACGCCTGTTTTGAAGTTTAAGTACTACAGACTTGAAATTTGGCAGGAATATTCTTTATGCGTCGTAGGTGTTCGCAAATGATGAGGGTTCAAAAAAATTAATTCATAAGGGGATTGCGGGAGCGTAAAAGATAAATATACGCTTGTTTTGGAACTATAAGTCTTATAGACTTGAAATTGGGCAGGAATGTTGTTCTTGCATCGTAGATGTTCGGTAAGGAGAAAGAATTTATAAAAAACAACTTCTAAGGGGGCTTGCGGTGGTGTAAAAGATAAATATACTCCCGTTCTTGAACATTAAGTCCTACAGACTTGACATTTACCAGGAATGTTTCTCAAGCATCGCAGATGTTCGCTAAGGAGGAAGGTTTATAAAAATCAATCAATCCATCCGTAGAGGGGTTGCGGTGGTGTAAAAGATAAATATACTCCCATTTTTAAGATTTATGTTTGGAATAAAAACAAATTATACATGAGAATAAACTATCTTCATGTTATATAAAAAAAACAAATCAATTAATACTTATAACCGCAATTATATATTTGCCCGTCAGTCAAATATTTTCAATGCTTTCACTTAAAACAAGAAAATATAACGAAACATAAAAATATAACATAAGAAAATATAAAATATTTATAAAACTATATAATATATAATTCTAGCAGGTAAAAGCTATGGAATTCTAAAAGTAATTAAAAAACAATTATTACGAATTTACGCCCAGCTAAGCGGCGGGTAACAGCTAATATAAAATATTTATAAAACTATATAATATATAATTCTAGCAGGTAAAAGCTATGCAATTCTAAAAGTAATTAAAAACACTTATTAGGAATTTACGCCCAGCTAAGCGGCGGGTAACAGCTAGTATAATATATTTACTATTATTATTGCTAACCTCTTATAAGTTATTTATCAAATTCATTATGCCAAAAAAAATACCTAAGACTTATCAACAGAAAAATGGATTTAGTTTCCCTTAGCGATCTTTCACCGTGAACATTTTCTCATGCTTGACATTCTGCAATCATGGCGCAATACGTTGGTGTAATGATGACAATAATTGGAAAGTGCCAAGTCATGACTGAATAATTTGATGAATGATTAGATTAATGAATGATTAGATGAATGATTAGAACTGAATAATTAGATGAATGAGAAACGCAAGAAGAGATCAATTATATATGTACAGGGTTTTTCAATAGGGGCGCTCCAAATTGGACCGTGTATTGAGAGTATACAGTGCAACATACTGCAATGCAATGAACGAGATTATGCAGTATAATCCAAGGTTGTCAATTCCTCGTCTCGCCCAAAAACTTGGCCTTTCGCAGACCTCAATGAATTTTGATCTTGACGAATTCCGCGTCGGGACTTGGAAAATCATTTTCAGCGATGAGGCGTATTTTTGGATGAATGACTGTGTAGCAAAACTGTTGCATTTTGGGACATAATCCACATGAGACCAATCAGTTGCAAATGCATTCAGAAAAAAATTACTGTTTAGTGTGGATTTTGGTCCGGCGGGGTCATTGACCTGTACTTCTTCCATAATGAAGTTGGCGCCGTTGTAATTGTCGCCCAGCGAAGCCGCGGTGGCCATTTGACCGATACTATTAATAGATTCATAATAGCATTATTTGATTCTCAAGATGAAATAAAAGTTAGCGGATTATCACTTGTAATAGTAATGTTCTTAGACTCTTACTGGCCAAATCTTTATATACTACGTAACATAGAAATCCGAACACCCGGTAAAAATGATTTATTTAATTTCAATAATAATTTGTAGAAATAATTATAAGGTCGTAAGCAAATGAGACTAAGAGAAAAAAAACTCATCCTCACTCATCCACAGACCGGTTTCGTTCTTTAAGAACTCATAATTTAAGCACAGATGTTTTTTTCTCGAAGTAATCGAACCAGACCCAATCGTCTTTAATTTCGAATATCGGACAATTTAAGTAAACGTTATACAGTAACCGAAGTTAACCACTCGTTACGTTAATGATTCACAAAAATTAATTGCTATTACTGAAGCAATTACATTTAGTTTAGTTTTAGAAATAGATTGAATCAACTTCTGATAATTTTAACATAGCGAAACACGCCGAAAATTTAAAAACAAATAATTTGGTGTTTAGTGTTTCAAACCAAAGGTTTTAATACAGAAAAGCTTCCCAAAATTTCAGCCAAATCGGTCAATAACTTTTGAGTTGCAGGGCGAGCAGTTTTTGAAAACGCAGTTTTGAGATAATCGCATTTAAAGTTTAAGTACGATAAAACGATTAGTTTTAGTGACTTGGGTGACTAAATATGTGGGTGATTTTTGTCCAAGTCTCATTTGCTTACTATGGCCTTATAATTATTTATGTATATTATTATTGAAATTATAGAGGGAAATTCCTTTAGAAATTGCAGCAAATCGATTTTTTTTCATATTTCGAAAATAAAATATATTGAGGGTATACTGTCAAGAGGAAAAATTAAAAAAAATCAATATTTACGGTATTATCGCCAATACAGTCGAGCACGCCGGAGCCCGCATATCCCGACCCATACAGCTTAATCAGTATCTTGGCCTCTGAGATGCGCAAACGAAAGAGTGAGTGGGTCACTGTCTAACATAGACGGAGAACGAAGAGTTCTACGAATGTACAATACTTAATCGATGTTAGCACGATAAATGTACTGCTTCGAATAAACCTTGAGGCGTTAGGCTACTGCGCATCCAAACCTTAGATGCTGAGCTGTATATATCGGCAGGTAAAAACCGGGCTATTCAATTACAATATCATATCATCTATTACCGGGGTGTTTTGGAAATTTAGCTGGGCTACCATTTCTTAAGGATATCTATAAAATGATTGTTTTTAATGCGATGTGTAAACATTCCGTGTTTTTTATATTATTTAAGATATTTTCTTTATGTTTTTACATAATATCGCTTGAAAACATTCTACAAAAAAATATTATCAAGGTAATCAATTTATTGACAAACACAGAGACAACCGGAGGAGTCTTTCCGAAACAAAAGCAGCTTGTACAGCCCGAAAACAGCTGCAGGTTGAAAAAAAACAGCTTTTTGAAGATGTTGAAGGTCTATTATATGCACCTGTGACCGTCGATTCATCGGAAAGGTAGTAAAATTAATCATTTTATCCTACTGAAACTTTAAATGCGATTATCTAGAATTCTGTGTTTTCAAAAACTGCTCGCTCTGTAACTCAAAAAGTTATTGATCGATTTGGCTGAAATTTTGGGAGGCTTTTCTCTATATTATTATCGGAAGGATGTACCTAAAGTTTAAAGATTTCGTGTAAATATACTACTTTTTGGAATGAAAATGTCGACAAAATAGTACAAACTTTGAATATTTTTTATTTTAAAGCTTACATAATTTTTAATTGAATAATTCATTCACGTATTTCAGATGAATAGAAAATGAGTGATGAGTGCAGCACTTTTGAACCTCCCGCCAGAGATAACCGAAAAAAAATTACTGAGCCGCTATTTTATAATAATAAAAATAATAATAATAATTGCACTAATTTGACCCGTTTTACTGGCTCAAATCCATCGAATAGGCCAAAAAATCCAGTACTACGCAATATTGCAAAGTCACGTATTACCCTAATGCAGATCAACAGAATTTTATAATCACATCTATCTAGAATGATAAATCTAAGTGATATACATCTTGCGTTATATTATGCTGAAGTAATGGCCATCGAAATTTCAGGCCAAAAGACTTACATCAACAGTGTGACCGGGAGCAGTAGCCAGAAAAATACACCTGACTGGAAAAAGCGCCTTGAAAGCAATATCAATGATTTCCGGCGAAAAGTTGACATTATATCAGGGTATCTTTCTGGTAATCAGTTAAATAAAGTAGCGAGAAAAACAAAAATAATTTCCAATATATCTGGCATTGACTTCGTTGGTTCAAACCTGGCAGAAAAATTGTTAGATCTAAAAGATCGGTTTAGGCAGAAAGCTAAATCGAAAGGGGCCAGGCTAGCAAGATATAATGAACTGGAAAAGCGAAAACATTAAAATTCAGTATTTACTAACAGCCAAAAGAAATTTTATAAAGAACACGAAATAGAACGTAATAGAAAGTCAGAACTTAAGAACATGGATGTGTCTTCCTTTGCAGACGACTATTGGAGATCGGTTAGGAAAAAACCAAATGGCTACGAAAAATCGGCATCTTGGATTAAAACCATTCAAGAGCAGATCAATGCTTTTCCAGATATGGAGTGTAACGATTTCACAGAGCTTGATATTTGCACTGTTGCTAGGAAGACTCTGGAAGAACTGGAAGGCGTCTGGACCAGATGGATTGTATAACTTTTGGATTAAAAGCTTTATAGCCGCTTATCCTGTACTTGCAAATGCATTTAAGGAAGTTTTACTAAATCCAGATACTCACAGATCACATGTCTGTCAGTATTGTATAAACTGTTCACAGCCCTACTCAATGAAAAAATATACTAAGATTGTGATAAAAACAACATTTTTGAAGAAAAACAGAAAGGATGTATAAGAGCAAGTACGGGGTGTAAGGAACAGTTGACTATCGATGCTGTAGTTCTTGAGCAAGCGCGAAAAAGAAAACGCAACTTAAATATCTGCTACATAGACTACAAGAAAGCATTTGATAGTGTCCCGCACGATTGGATGGTTGAAGTTCTGAATTTCTATAAAATTAGCTCCCAGATTATTAACTCATTAATGTGCCTGATGGAGAAGTGGAAAGCAAATCTTTTTGTCGATCAACAATGTATCGCTACTACAAATATCGAGAAAGGAGTTTTTCAGGAGATTCCCCTTCTCCAATTTGGTTCTGTTTAGCCTTGAACCCTTTGTCCACACTACTCAACAACACCAATATTGGATATAAACTTAACATGAGGAATCCAAGAAAGGTCTCCCATCTACTATATATGGATGACCTTAAACTATATGGAGAAACTAGAGAAAAAATAAACTTGATAAAAATGGTCGAAAAGTTTAGTAGGGATATCAGAGTGTGATTCGGACCAGACAAATGTTCTTAAGCCAACCATTAGCATAAAGAAGGGAAAGATACAGAGTCAAAATTCAATATTTTGTAATATACAACAACTGGCATACATATATTTAGGAATACCTCAAAAGCAAAAACTTGATTACAACCAGTTAAAGAAGGACTTTTCCACTCTTAGACGGAAGACATACAAAAGAGACTTACAAAGCTTTTAAATACCAAACTGAACAGTGGAAACCTCATTACAGCGATCAACGGTTGGGCAGTGTCAACTCTGACATATTCTTTTGGTATTGTTAAATAGTCAGAAACTAACCTTGATGAACTTGATAGGTTGACACGCCGAACATTAACAAAGTTCCGATGCCTGCATCCAAACTCATCGACGAAAAGACTATACATCCCAAGAAAGTTGGGTGGCAGAGACCTTGTGTATGTAAAAACTATCTGTCTCAATCAAGGAAATAGGATAGAAATAGGCTAATGAAATTGGTTGCAAATGAGGACCGAGGTTTCCGTACCCCAATCAACCTTAATAAACAAAACCGTATTGATGGCAGAACAACACTCAAGTCACTCGAAGATGACACCATTAACGAACAACTGTCTCTAAAGTGGCTGACTGATGGACTATTGTACCCAGAAGCAGAAGGTTTCGCGATTTCCATTCATAAGGCAACAAGAAGAAGGAACTATGAAAGGCATATACTGCACTTGGACGTAGTAGATAAGTGCAGGAAATGCGGTACTTAGGGGGAAACAACTGAGCACCTTATTGGTGGTTGCCCGGCCCTTGCTTCTAATGCTTATTTAGGACGGCATAATCAGCTTGCAAATATCATACATCAGCAAATTGCACTAAAATACTCGCTATTTGAAAGCGCACCTCCTCCATATTATAAGTACTCGCCTTCTCCTGTACTTGAATCATCCGATACTATTGTTAACTGGGATAGACCAATCACTACTGATCAAACGGTTGATTATAACAGGTCAGATATTGTTTTGATCAACAAAAAGGAGAAAAAAGCTTTTATAATTGACATCGCAGTGCCGCCCTCTCACAGCATTAGAAGAACTGAGATGGAAAAATCCACAAAGTATGAAAATCTGACATACGACTGGAAGAGCCAATGGAAACTGAGTAAGGTAGATGTAGTGCCCTTCGTTACATCCGCCGAGGCCCTGATAAGTACGAGATTTTCAAAGAACCTCCAGAGCCTGGGTATCTCAAAATCGATTGCCATAGTGGAACAACCCGCCGTGCTCTTGCAGACGTGTCACATTGTTCGTAAAATACTATGTTAAGGTGAGAGGAGCTGAATTGCTTTTTCATCTTAGCATTATAATATCGACCAGCATGAGCTGAGATTCTACCGCAAGGATGAGCAGAATAATAATTGCACTAAACAAATTGCACTAAAATACTCGCTGTTAGAAAGTGCACCTCCTCCATATTATTAGTCAGTCAGCTGTCAAGAGTGAGCACGCTGTCTGGCATGAGCAAAGTTTAATATTGCGTGTGTTGCTGTGACGTTCAACAGATGGCATTGTTTTTCAAAAAACAGCATGTTTTTACTTGTCACAGGTGTAACATCTATATTATAAGTAAACAAAAACACGCGCGTGTTCGAATGCAACGTTGTGCCAAAACTTCAAAGCAATCGGTGAAGAACTTTCGAGGATTTAAGATTTTGAACAAACGAACATTTATATTTTTATTTATATACATTTTATCGGCCTCCCACTTTATTTAAATGAAATGTTAAACTAAATAAATATTCAAAAATCTAGAAATATGACTAAACCCAGGATGGATTTCGCCTTCCAAGAATATTATGATAGAACAGAAAAAGGGATTTAATAGAAAAAATGGACTTTCCTTTTTGAGGGAGGCCTCAGACAAGGGTGATGAATCGGATTCGGAAAAATCCCCCAAACGTTACTCAGACAGAATCATTCTCCCAGACGTTTTAGGCAAACATAAAATCCGTAAGGTCATTTTATACAGTCAATTTATTTGAGGTCTGTTTTTGGGTTTAGGTTTCAGTTTTAGTCGAAGGTATTTCTTTTTTTTTGTAATTCCCACCTATTACTCTTTGGTATTTTGAAAGAAATATTGCCATAACATTTTTAACAGCGATCTTAAAGGTATTTTTTTTATTCTGTAATATAATCCGTTGGAAAAATATAATATTTATTTTTTTAAAGAATAATAAAATAATACAGGTCGACATGATTTCTGTAACATTGATGGGAATGCTCTTTTTGCGTTTCACTTAGGTAGTTATTAAAACACGTTTTCACAGGAAACTTTTAACTTAGCTGATTTATTTTTGAACTTGAATGGGCCTTCTCCTTTATATTACGGGTTCATTGAAATTATTTGACTTTGGACTGGACAATGTAGGAATTACCAGAAGACCGTAGAGGGCATATTTTTACAGTATTCTACGGACTTTTAGGGGCAGTTCATTGTTTTCTATAGTGTAGTTTGTTTCTGTCTCGTTTACAGTACAGTCAAGTGTTTAAGTCGATTTTTATAAAATGGCAAGTTCTAGTCATCGATTTTACATAAATTCGGCCGATAAGTTTTGAAAAAAGCCTCTCTTTTATCTTTTATATATGTTATAGAAAAATTATCCACCTTCCAATAACCTTATTTAGAAACAAGACGTATATCAGTTTCGGTTACAATCCTTATCTAGGAAAAATATTAAATTTCAAAAACAAGCATCGAATGAAATCTTACTGCTGATTCAGGTTCACACGCTCAACCTTAGATAGCAAAAACCTGGCATATCCAATTCCATGCATTCGTTAGCAGGAACCACAATATCAACGTCCATCCCACGGTTCACCAGCAAGCACCTGCACTTCTGATGACTCAGCAAATTCCATCCATATTTAAGGACGGACCCAGCGAAGCAAGACAGTTATTATTAGTTTTTCATATAACTCATAACATATAAGTAAAAGTTTATAATAAGTTAAAATACTAATTGTATACATAAAGGTAAAAAATAACAAGTGTAACTAAAGTATAAATATTATAAACTAAATATAAAAGTGATTTTTTAAAACTTCGTTTGGCGAACCCCCTACGTAAGATATATATAAGTCCCAAATTGGAGATCAAAATGAAAGTTGGGCTCCGTTGGGCTCCTCAAGTTTGCTATGTGAATTGTCACGCAAATTTAGTGCAGTGGGTGCATTGCAAGGAAAATTATATGCCGTTTGCTGCTCCTATAGTGTGGAGAGAACCTTCAGGCCATGTAAGTGATTGCTAGTTTGCTATCACTAAAACAAAAGAGATTAAAAAATCAAAGGGACAAAATTCAGTATCCAAATATGCTTTCTGCACAGCCAGGAACTACCAGTACCGATTGCTCCTTTAAACCTGGACAGCGTATTTCCCGGTGATTCTATTTTTTTATCAGAATCTGATCAATAACTTCTTTTGGAAAACACCAGTTGGGACCCAACATTTTTTATCTCGCTTGATAACTAAGAATGAGTTAAATTATTTGGTTTGTGACCTGGGAGTGTTTCACTTTACTGAAAACGCAATGTAACATTTTCAAGTTTTTATAAAATAAAAGGATCGCTATGTGTCTGTTATGGAATATGTACCTTCCGAGTGGCGTATTTTCATAGATTCGTCGAAATACATCCTAAAGGCAGTCTTGCAACCATATTAAATCTCGTTAAATACGAACAGTATTAGTGAGATATTTGTGAGGATTTAAAAGTGATAGGTATATTTCTAGGACTTCAAGGGGGTTTTACAAAATATTGCTGTTTTTGTGTCTATAGAACAGCAGGGCAACAAAAGAACATTACGTTAAGAAAGATGGGCCTCAAACTCTTCTTTTGAACCAGGTAGTTACAACATAAAATTGTTATAACATATCTTGTTAACTCAAAAAGGTGCTTTTTCCGCCTCTCCATATTAAGCTAGGACTAATGAAAAACTTTATCAAAGTCGTGGACAAAGAAGGTAATGATTTCAAGTACCTAAAAAAAAATATTTCAAACATGTGATGCAAAACTAAAAGAAGGCATATTTATTGGATCTCAAATAAAGAAGCTTCCAGGTGATTTCCATCTTCAAGAGAAATTCTAAATGAAAAGAAATTGGCAGCTTAGAAATGTTTTGTAAGTGTAGTGAAATGATTTCTGAAAAAGATGAAAACATTGAAGTTGGAACACTGGAAATTGGAACAGATCGAACTGATCAAATTGATGTTTGCAGAAGATATAGCCATAGTAGCGGATACAGAAAAGAACCTTCAAAACAACTTAGAAATTTTGAACGAAAAGTTGGCAAAAACAAACATGAAAATTAATAGATACAAGGTAAAGAGTATAATAATATCCAAACAAAACAAGAACCATAACATGCAATTAAATGAAAATCTGATAGAACAAGTGAAAAGCTACAAATACCTGGGATCGACAATCGAGGGCATAGGAAGAATGCAAGGAGAAATAAACGATAGACTGGTAAACCGGAAAAATGTTTAATATGATGTAAAGAACTTTTCTTGGAATGTAAAAGGAATACCGAATAAGATAAAAACAGTAGTAATTAAAAAGGTAATCAGACCAACAGTAATGTACAGTAGCGAGGCATGGACTCCAACAGAAACATATAAGGCAGGTATAAATGCAATGGAAATGAGTTTGCTGGGGAAAATAGAGAACTAAAGAAAAAGGAACAGAATCAGATATCAAATAATTAGAGAAAACCTACAGATTGAACCCATAGATAATAAAATAGCAGGACAACTAAGGTGGTTTAGACATGTGTGTCGCATGCCAGAAAACAGACTCATTAAGAGCGTGTATGACGCGCGAGTGCAATGGAAGAATTGTAAAGGAAGGCCAAGAAGAGCATGGAACGGTGGAATTAGAGAGGAGGCAGGAAAACGGGGCATAATATTGGAATAATAATTTAGTATTCACTATGATGTTAAACTATGGAAAAATAATGTAATCAGCAGAGACATAGTTTGGCCCTAGCCAATCAGATCGCCCAATAATCTAATGCTATCGAAAAAATGAGTTAAAAAAGAATGAGCAGAATAACAATTGAAAAAATAGAAACGAAAAAATAGAATAGGAATGAAAAATAGAATAGGACATGAAGCAACTACTTAAGTCAGTGGTGGCTTGTGAGGAAGGGCGTTGAGGCGCCGCCCCTCCAGCATTTATTACAGTAAACAATTTCAGAGCACAATCAGAGCAAAATACCATATTTTATTTCCGTTTAGTTTATTTCCTTTAACTAATTTTCCTGGCTCACCTCCTGTATAGGGTTTCAATAACACGGAAAGTAAAAACGAGGAAGGGGAAAGCAAAAAAAAATCTTCAGCGGCACTATTTTCTTCTACGCCCACCCAATTTAAAAACCCACGAGCCGTTACTGACATATCCAACGATGCTTCCAACTTTCACGATCCTGGGCGCTTTCCTTTACCACTGGGGTCCTATATACTTAACGATGCCCACCATGATTTCGGTCTTCCGTGTCTTCCATCAGTCCACCGTGCTTTCGGTCTTCTTCACGGTCGTTTGCCATCAAGCGGTATCCACTCCAGGATTGACTTAGTCCATCTTTTGACCCGTCGCCTTGCTATATGGCGTGCCCATTTCAATTGCTTTACTCTTCCAATGATGTTCTCTCACTTTCTTTTGTTAACTCACTTTCGTTTGTTCCCTGATCCATGCACAGGGCATTCTGTCTCGTCTTGTAATGTCAAGCATACATCTGTCAATTCGGCTCTCTGCCCGAAGTTCAGTTTAATGGACATTTGAATATTGAAATATATTTAAATTTTTTACAAAATGGACTGCCAGAACTAATGGAAGATGTTTCGTTGGAAACAAGAAGACAAATGTGGTACCAGCATGATGGATGCCCTGCCCACTTCTCGCAGGTGGTTCGAAACTTCTTGGATGCTTCGTTTCCAAATCGTTGGATAGGACGGGGTAGTTTATTTTCGTGGCCGGCGCGCTCACCGTATTTGACAGTCCTCGATTTTTACTTGTGGGGAAGACTAAAAGACCTTGTTTTTCAAACTCGTCCTACCACACAAGAAAACATGATTGAAAGAATTTAAAATTCAATAACCAGCACTTCAAGAGCGGAAATTGAAGCTGCCGTTTTTAGTACTCGTCGAAAAATAAATCTTTACATTTCTAATGGTGTCCCATTAAGGATCCATCCTGAACTGAACAAAACTTCAAAAAAACCGATACCGAAAAGGTCAAAGAAAAAATAAATCGGCTATGAATATCGTGATTGAATACGCTTATTTTGTAACGAGATTACAGATGCATAATTGTCACGAACTGCGAAATGCTCATACTTACGTCCCAACCAGATATTTTTTAACGAAAACAAAAGGTTTAACAAAAAATGTGTACCCATATAAATATGATGTCTATATTATCCATGAATGGTGCATAAATTAATAGGCATCAATTCCATTTCCAATTTCAATTCCAGTCCAGTTATACATTTCTCACCGAAGGTTTTCAATAAGAGAATTGATAAAGCTTTAAAATATCTTATATTATATTAATGAGAAATGAAGTGAAATGTGCCTCTATTAACAACAGCAATAACAGTAGCAATATCGAGCCAACAAGTTGGCAGCAGTATTATGAACTCAACTCGTGAGCAAAAGGGTATGAGAATATTTTAATATGTAATGAATAATTATAAACAGATTTCAAGAGTGGAAAGAAGATGTTTAGTGTCCAGAGACACCATAAATTCTCTTATCAGGTTCTAGAGACTACCAGTTTTTTTATTCGTTCTTTTAAATTTTAATTCTAATCTTACATAAAACTAGACGACTATCTATGTTATTAGTTAGCACTTACAATTTATTTACTGGAGAGATAGTTGTCATCCCCATTGTAATAGACGACGGAGAAAAAGAAAAAAGAAAAAGAAAGCTTTTCTCCGGAAACCCATTCCAATATTTCCTTCTTCATTTTATGATACTTGATCATGTGCTGATTAGTAAAAGGCAACGGCAGTTCGTGGGGGAAAAAACAAGCGGGGCACGTATAACCAAATTTTGGAATGGGGATAGGGAAATGCATCCCAACCAAAAGTTTTACATTTCTTAGTATCATATACACACTTTGCTGTGTAGAAATATGAGTGTAACTGTCAGATATCAAATTTTCAAATAGATACCTAGATAATAAAATTTTGTTAAACTTACCACAGGACCATGACCATTAAATCTGTTTGAAGTTGAAGTCCATCCTCCTAAATTTCTGAGTAGCTAAGTGGTCGATGAATTGATCATTAAAATTTAAAATTGACTTCACAAGTTTTTTTCAATAGATAGCATTGTTAACGTACACAACCGTTCCTGGTCCATAGCGTTTCTTAGAAATGTTTTGATTCGTTTGAAGGTAGGGAAATATATTTCACTTTCCACAGTCGTCATAGGGACGGTACACAAACCAGTCAGAAATTCCACAGATTTCACAGATTCCAAATATTGATATGAAATTGTTCTGGATAAACATTTGTAACAGCGGCACAGCTCCACTGTGTTTCATAAAATCGTCCCGTGCGTACATTACCGAGAGTTATTTTTTAAATTTTTAGTAATTTACGTTCGCAAACAGGTTACAGACCATTTTAATGTCTTCATTTGGAAAGAGGGCTCGATATTCACCAAATTTTTCAGTTTAAAATAAATTTGCAACCGTTAGGTATACCTCGAAACTAAAACGTTCATGAATTTGTATGGTTAAGATATTACAGATTTCCTTGCATACGCTGACATTCGGATTGGGGTCCTCCTTGTCAGTAAATTTCCGTTTCTTTCCGCGATTCTCTATGATCGTTGTAGATTCTTTGCCAGTTAAGTTACTGAATTACTGATTAATTTGTATTTCTATATTGTCTCTAATATTTTGAATAACTGTTGAAAAAGTTACCAAACTAATTTATTAACCCCTACGATTAATGGAAATTTTATCCGACTCGGCGTTCATAATTTCTTCAAGGCATGTTTGCAATTCTTCTATGTATATGTAAACAATATTCACACATTTAGACGTAAAGTTCCATCTGGTAGGGGCCGAACGGGGTAGACGTCCCCAACAAACGGGACACAAACGTTCGGACTCCCGGACTAATAGTCTAGCATATATATATATATATATATATATATATATATATATATATATATATATATATATATATATATATATATATATATGTGTGTGTGTGTGTGTATATATATATATATATATATATATATATATATATATATATATATATATATATATATATATATATATATGTATATATATCACAGCCGAGAAGGCCCCAATAATTTCTTAACGTAAATTGATAACATACACCAGAAAATCAAATTCACACTAGAAATCAAACCAAATAAGAAACTGCCATTTTTAGATTACCTCTTAACACATAAATATCAAGG
Organism: Cosmopolites sordidus; assembly: GCA_031761425.1. Taxonomy (NCBI): domain Eukaryota; kingdom Metazoa; phylum Arthropoda; class Insecta; order Coleoptera; family Curculionidae; genus Cosmopolites; species Cosmopolites sordidus. Next base: position 669,401 of record JARFXV010000900.1, read on the forward strand.
TCCTATCACCTAATAAAAGCAGGAAAATGACAAAAAAAAAGTAAAACACGTAACAAAATGGATATAGAAAAAAGAACATCAAGAAAGTAATAAATTACAAAGGAAACACAACAGAAGCTAGAAGAGAAAATGTACGACTCAAGAAAGAAAAAACCTTCCTTGCATACATTAAGGGACTCACCGGTAAAGTAGCAAGAGTTCTCAAAAAGCACAACATTCAAACAGTTTTCAATACACAGAAATCCATATGTAACTTCCTGAGGAATCTTAAGAACAAAATAACAGAAAATCAGGGCATGTACAGCATAACAGCACTGACTGTGAACAATATTGGACAGACGATTTTCAGTGCTAGTATAAGAACATCAAAATAGCGTGAAAAACAACTAAACTGCTTTAGCGCGCCAACAAACAGGGCATAAAATCAACTTCGAGAACACCAAACAAATATTGTCTAGAATCTAAGAAAAGAACACTAAGCAGACGAGATGCACCAGCAATATGGAACACATTCTTCAAAAACCCGAAAAACGATGCAAAATAGAAATCAAACCACTCGAAAGAATCCAAATATCGACCAATCAGAACCCCACACAATACGTACTGCGCCCCCTAAGCAATAAAATGGTATCCGACCGTGATGTCGAAGTTGTCTTGAAAGAGCAAATACTTGAAAATACCAAAACTAATTTGACGTTGTGAAGAGTGTGAAAATTCATCGAATGAACGGATTGATACTCGAAACAATAATTTACCAATTTCATTTTGATTGATATACGGCGTGTTTTTTAATTTAAAAAAAAATGTTTTAACAATGTTAGGGCCCGATAGGGATCGCTGTCAAATGAACTGTGAGTTTGCGCGCCTCTAGTGTCAAAATTATGTAGTATAGTCTGGCAAAATATCATGGAACTTTTACCAGAAAAGCAACGCACGCAAGTTGTCGAAATTTATTACCAAAATCAGTGTTCTGTGCGTCAAAGTCATAGAACACTTCGTGAATTTTATGCCGAATATAATTGCCTAACTAATCACTAAATTATTGCTCGTATGTTGATGAAGATCCAGTCCTGGTGGAAGTCCACTTCCACCAGAAGTTCTGGTAGAAGATCCACCAGTAGTTCTGGTGCCTTATAAGATCCAGCTTGTCCAAGAGCTCAATCTGCGAGACCATCGTTTCCGTCGTAACTTCTGTGAAAAGATTAAAAATCAATTGCAACTTGTCCTAGAATTTAACCGCAAAATTTTGTTTATCGACGCAGCCATTTCAAGCACATTGTTGGCTATTTCTTTACATTAGTGTATAATTTCTATCTCCTCCGGGTCTTGCAACACAGCAAAGAGCTTCGACAAAGCAATCTCAAAATCTCTGCCCCTCGCCAGCAATTTCCCAGAATCCACTTTGCCCTTCCTTGCCCTTATCATTCTTTCGCGCTCTTTTCGACAGTTGATCCTAACTTTTGCTCGTACCATTCAGTGGTCACTTCCAATATTAAAATGGTTATGAACAATACAATCGCAAAATATTGTTTTATCGTTGATCATGATGTAATCAATTTCACTTATGAGTCAACAATGTCCATTTTCTGGAGATATATTTCTTATAGAACGAATTCATTCAATTCAATATAAAGTTCTTATATAGCAAAATTAATTAATATGTCACCTCTTTTATCTGTCTCACCAGTTCTACATGGGCCAGTTGAATTTTTCCCAGTTTTTATTGTTCCAATTCTGCTATTAAAGGTCACGAAATACATCAAGAAAAAAGAAAATAAGTAAAGAGCGACAGTAAGCGATGCAACAATCATCGTTCAGATTTGATGAAAAGATGACTGAAAACTGCATAGAAAACCAAAATGTATTCCACCGAACTCTAAAGCAGCTCAGACAGACAAGACAAAAGGAGTTCAGTATGATGTATATAAAAGTCAAGAACAGATGGGGAGGATACTTTAGAGAACTGACTGAGATGCAAATTGGTATACCAGAAGAACAAGAAAATACACCCTGCATATTTATACAAGGTGTCGACTTGTTATGAAGACAAAGATCTTTTTTAAAAATGACAGGCAGTGGGGATTTCTTAATGTATACCTGGCTACTTCACTTCACGAATTGCTTCTACGCATTTCACGCTGCTCGATGATAAAACAATAACATGGCAAAAAAAAGCATTTTGAAGAAATTATCACCGCTATGGCTCGTAGTATTTGTTATTCGACTACATGAAGAATTTTGCCTAAAGATCTTGTTCTGGTACCTTACAAGATCCAGCTTGTCCAAGACTCAAGCTGCGAGACCATTGTTTTTGTCATAACTTCCGTGAAAAGGCTCAAAATCAATTGCAACTTGTCCTAGAATTTTACCGTAAAATTTTGTTTACCGACGAAGCTTATTTTTGGCTTATTAATGGTAATGGTAAAATAAAGAAAATTGCCGCATGGTAAGTGAAAATAATGGCCAAATCATCCAACAAGTACCGTTCTATACAGAAAGAAACACCGTACATTGCAGATTGTACGCCGGTGGCAAGATTCAGCCGTATTTTTTTAGAAATTCACCTGAAAGAACACGTTACCATTATTGGTGATCGTTGTAGAGCGATAATCAATGATTTTTATTGATCTGCAGGAGGTGTGGTTCAAACAGGACAGTTCCACATGTCATACAGACATGCAACAATCGATTTATTGAAGGAACAATACGGTGAGAAAATTATTTCGCGGAACAGACCTGTTAATTGGCCATTAAAGTTTTGTGATTTAACACCTTTAGATTAGTTTCTTTGGGGATACGATAAATCTACGATATAGTATATGCCGATAAATCAGCAACTATTGACGCCTTGGAAGCCAACATAACTCGGACAATTGCGAAAATAAGGCCCTAATTGCTTGAAAAAAATTGAAAAATATTAATGCCACTGAGTGTTATTTCACATAAAATTAATAATTTCTAAGTCTCTGTCGGACCCATTTGTGCCTTTTCCAGATCAGCTCTGACTTGTGTGATCCATGGTACTGTTGACTTGATTCCTTGTGTGAATGTAAGAATTCTGTTGGTGAGTCTTGTCGGTGGGAGTCTTCTGATATGTCCATAGAATTTCAACCCTATTTTTCCTATGTCCGCCGCTCCGTCGACGATGGGACAGGGGACATTCCGTCGGGAATGTCGACATTCCCTTTGTGGTCTTTCGAGAATGTAGTCTGTATCCTTCTTCTCTCAGTTTTGGACCGAGAATTTTCCTCATAATTTTGTATTCTTCTTTTAGTATGTTTTCTATGCCGTTTTTTGTATGAAGTGTAAGTGTCTCGTTTGCGTATAGTACTTCTGGTTTAATTACTGTGTTGTAGTGTCTTATTTTTGCGTGTGTGGATAGGCATTTCTTATTGTAGATATTGTGTGTCTTGCCGCATGCCCTTTTCATCTTCTGTAATCGAGTCTTCTGTGCTATCTTCTGTCCTCCTGTGGGTTCGAGGATCTCGTCCAGGTATTTAAAGTGAGTGACCCTTTTTAATTTTTCGGTATTTGGTGTTCAAATTTTGAACATCTAATTTTGAGAAGAAGAATTCGGTTTTTGAAAGGAGATTGTAGGCCAACTTTCTCTGCACATTCCTTGAGGACTTCGATCTGTTTAGTTGCCCTTTTTTCATTTTCTGCGAGTATGGCTAGGTCGTCTGCGAAAGCGAGGCATGATATTTCTATGTTGTATTCGGATGGTCCGAGTCGTATTGGTTTCCAGTGTCCTTGATTTTTGAGTTCTTTTTTCCATTTCCTTATGACTTTGTCCAGGACAAAGTTGAAGAGGAGTGGGCATAACCCATTTCCTTGGCGTAGTTTTAATCAGGAAGGGTTCGGAAATTTCTCCCATAAATTTTACTTTAGAGGTTGTGTCAGTCAGTGTCTGCTTGATTAATCGTAGTGTTTTGGGGTCGTGTCCTTGTTCTTCTAGGATATTGAACCAACATTTTCGGTCGATGCAGTCGTATGCTTTCTTGAAGTCCACGAACGAGCAGATGATTGGGACGTTCCTAACAGCTTTGTATTTCAATATAGCTTTTAGGTTAAATATTTGTTCAGTGCATGAGCGACCAGGGCGAAAGCCTACCTGGTACTCGCAAATTTTGTGTTCTAATTGTTCTTGTGTTCTCTGGAGAAGGCATGCTGAGAGGATTTTGTAGGTGACTTGTAGTAAGGAGATTCTTCTGTAGTTCTTCACATCTGTTCTGTCGGCCTTCTTGTGCAGCGGGTGGATAAGAGCACATTTCCAATTATCTGGTAATTTTTCTGTTTGCCTTGCCAACTACATTGACAAGGATCACCAATTTCAATGCCATGATAAATTAGAAAATTTAGTAGACCGTAAGATCTCAATAATACTTAATTCAATACAATTCTATTAAAATTACTAATAACTTCGTATTTTTTTCTTGCTATTTCTGAAAATAATATAATCCATTAAAATGACAGGAGATGTAAAAAATAATATTAGAGCCCCTGTTGGGTTTATTGCTGTTTGAAAAATCCGTACAACGACACTGAGTACAGAGACGAAAACGGGAGGGTCACTTGAATGATATTATCTTCTACATTTAATGTCATAAACTTGACACAAAAGTTGTAACACTGAATTTGAAAGGACAAACAAAAAGTTGTAATAAAAGTGGTCGACATCTGAGCTATAACTAAAAACTTTATTACTAAATAGCCTTTTCGTTATACTCTTTAACATAAATTTATATTAGGCTGCTTTAATATTTCGAATAAAGCTAAAAACATGTTTGAAAAAGGTCATGAATAATTGCTAAAAAAGTGTGCTATCTATATACATATATACCGGGTTTCTCATGGTAGACGTTCGTTAGAAGTATTCGTGGTTAGAATTTAGAAACTTAGAATTCTGAATTTTTGGACATCGGCGATATTTAATATTCATTTTCATTTTAAAATATTTTTAAGGTCATATCACTTCCGGTTATCCCGGAAGTCGCCAGTAACTTGTGTTTTAAACGGAACACCTGAATATTAATTCATTTTTGGATTACTGAGAAAATTTCATGATGAGTTACACCAGGTTTTGCTATACCTATTTTGAAATGTTTCTTAAATATCTTGATTCTTTTGCAAATTTTGAAAGATATAACCTGATTTTCAACATTGCACCTTTTACTTATTTTCGCCTTGTACTAAGTGCTTCTGAGGTAGACGAAAGCACAAGAATGAGATTTTCGAAAACTACATTGACAATTAATTTATCGCATACAGGGTGTTCGAAATTTGATGACCAATTACAATATTTTCAAAGTTGAAAAAGTTCGTTCTTTCAAATGTGATACTTTATATATTACTGGATGATCGAATTCAGAATTTTCGTTTTCGATTCGCTATAACTTTCTTATTAATCCAGATTTTCTGGATTTAATGTCATTTTTGGCAGAAACCGATACATCGTCATCATTTGTTTTTCGAAACAAAATGAACATGACTGAAACGGCAGAAAGTCACTTTAATTAGAACATGAAAACGAAACACGAACGTAACAAAATATAGAACGTAATAACAAATGAAAAATATAAAAAAATTGGAACATAATTATAAATAATAAATAAATATAAAATTACAAAAATTGTTCTATATGACCGCCATTTTCTTTCAACCACTGGATAACTCTTCATATACTCATCGCGAAACAGATCTCCAAATTTCGCCTGGACTTAGATTAGTGAACGCATCGTGAAGACGGTTCAATAATTCCTCTCTAGTATGTACAGGCCTAGAGTACACTGGTCCTTTTATACGACCCCAGAGGTAAAAATCTAAGGGCGTCAAATCGGGTGATCTGGGTGGCCAATTCCAGGGTCCCTGCGGGCCAATCCACCGATCCTCGGACATCAAGGTCAACTGCTGCGGTACAGCTATAGTGGTGGTGGATCCATGCCACAAAAAGACAGGCTAAGTTTAACCATGAAAAGGGCTTGTATTTGTCCGAAACACTTTTTAAATAGCGATTTCAAGAAAAATCTTCAAGCAGCGGCAGGCCGCCGCTCTTACCGCCGCTCTTACCGCCGCACCAACGCGACCGGCAAAGATGATTAAAACTATTACATAATTACACTTATAGCTAATTCACAAAGGAGATAAGCTTAAGAAATATGTACAATTTTAAATTTAGGAAACAAAATGTTGTTATATTTAATACCAAACTATTCGAACTATCGAAGTTGGTTGGTTCTGTAAATAGTGTCTTAAATTCAAATACAATTGTGTACGTGTCTGTTATGTATAATTTGTAGTCTGTTGCCCACACTGATAAAGTATTTGTCCTCAATATAAAGCCTTAATTCCAATTACAATGCATTTAAATTGTATTTCAAAGTCTAGCAACGAAGACATTTGAATTTTACTCAACAAGTGACGTCATACGCAAACCGGACGCATTTTGATATATAGGAATATCAGGCCCTAATATATATATATATATATATATATATATATATATATATATATATATATATATATATATATATATATATATAGTTTCATGGTTGTGTTCAAAAATTCAAGATTTAACAACAGTAATGACACATTTCCACATTTCAGAAATTAGGGATTATTTTCAATCCACCCAAAAAAGTTAAGAAAACTTTCCTTAGTATTGTCCTTTTGAAAGGTCCCTGCAAAAAATTAAAAAATCGGTCGGTTAATAGGCCAACATCTGATGAAAGCCATAATCTCATATATATATATATATATATATATATATATATATATATATATATATATATATATATATATATATATATATATATATATACACAAAACATCGCCAGAGACAGGACTAGCACATTCCAACCTCACCACGACACGGCAAAGAAAGTCAGAATAAGCACACTAATGTTCGAAAGAATGTTATTCCCGCAGAAGGCACTAAAAAAATCGATTCACAAAAAGAATTCCTAGGACTTAGAGAAGATTGTAGAACATACTTTCTTTTCTTCTAGTGACTTTTCTATTATATTTGTAATTATGTGAATCTGATCTATAGCGAAATGACTTTCTCTGAACATAAATTGATGTGGCGGGATCAGATTATATTCAATTATGATTAGTTTTAGTCCTTTTAATAGAATTTTTCGAATAGTTTCGATAATACAGGCAGGATAGAAATTGGCCTTTAAAAGGGAACTTCATGTAGTGGTTTGCCAGGTTTGGGGATCATTATGACCTCTGCTACCTTCCACATGGTACATACCTTATTCTAAATGCTGCATTTACTAGATGTGTCAGTTTAACTTTTGCTTCCTGGGGAGCTGTTTCAAGATTTCTCCAGTAATGAGATCAAATCCAAGAGTTTTCGGCAGCTACAAGTAAGATCGTTTTGCGTGAGATTTATTTGAGAGCGCACCGGTATCATATGAGATGAGGCCAAAAGAGTCTAACATCACACCTCGAGCTGAACAAACGTCTTCACACCGTACTCTTCCGTTAGAGGTATGTAGATTAGATGGCCAAGCTATACTATGCCTTAATCTTTGGTATTTTTGTAGAGGGTTTTATAGCTTGATGGTTATAAAACCCAATCATCTTAGGGCCCGGTAATTCCAGAATCAGGCCAATTTTAGACCAAGTCGTTATAAAACCAGTCATATGGGAGCCCAGCCATTACCGAATCCGGACATTTTTTGGGGCTCACTTTTGGCAGTACCCGCTCAAGGCAGATTTCAGACCTTTTGGGGACCACAACATTCGGTACACAGAATTTCCAGAAACGAACTTACTAGTAACTGGATAGTCCAGAAGCTGGATAAATGAGCAGCGTAACAAAGGAAACAAGACCGGCTTCCGTCGCTGTGACTAATAATTTAATTTTTATAAAAAAGGGATTTGTTTGGTTACAAATGACTTCTATGGGTGTAGTTTGATTAATATCCACATCTTCCAGGTTAATTTCTTGATCCAACATGTCATTACTTTCATTTGGTTGAAAGGTATTTTCTAAATGAATTGCAAATCGGTCGACTTTTTTTTATTATTTCTCTCCCACTTACAATTTTCTATTCTAATTGGAAGAATTTGCATGAGAGGTTTTTTTAATCATCTAATAGCTTTCCAAAGTGAATAGTCAATTCTATTATCACTTGTCAATTCACTTACGTATGTACTAACTGACTCGTTTTTAATACGTTGGATCTCCCTTTTTAGTTGGTGAGTAGCGTTATTCGGATTAATCTTATCTATTGGCGCTCTCGATTGATGCTATTTCCGCCTCATTTTTCTATTTTTCGGCTATTAGGTCTTTTATCTCTTTTAGATAGAAGCTTTAATCTTATATTTGATAATGGGAATATTGCCAAAAGGAGCTTGTTGTAGTTGTTTTATAAATAGGTCAACTTCTTCATCCAGCGAGTGAAAATGTACTAATAGATTGATCCTTTCTTCTAAATCTAGTTTGAAGCTGTTCACTAACAATTAGGATAATTGGTGAATGATCTGAATTCATATCCTAATCCTCTTTAGTTTGCAAGTAATTTACGGATTTTTTTTTAGTGATAAAGAAATCAATTAGATCTGGCCAATAGTTCTGCAATGATCCAACAATTACTGTTGTATCCAGAAAAAAAGTTCACCGTATGGCGCGGATTGTACTTCGGTTTCATTATTGGGTCGTATTTTTTTACAAATCAAACTGGAAAGTACGTTACTGTTAATGGGGATCGTTACAAAGCGACGATTAATGACTATTTATTTTCGATTTTAATGAGGTTCCAACAGGACGGTTCACATATCATACAGCCAATGCAATAATCGATTTGTTGAAGGAATAATTCGGGAAGAAAATTATTTCGAGAAACGGGCCTGTTAATTCGCCACCACTATCATGTGATTTAACGGCGTTAGATTATTTTCTTTGGGGTTATGTTAAATCTTTGGTCTATGACGATAAACCAGTATTGTTGCCTTAAAAGCCAGCTTAACTCGGGCAATTGCGGATATAAGACGCCAATTGCTTGATAAAGTGGTTGAAAATTGGGTTGAGCGAATGTGCTTTGTCAGAAGTAGCCACGGTGGACATTTATCTGAAATTGTTTTCAGACATTAATGCCATTAAATGTTATTTCACATTAAATAAATAGTTTCAAGACATCTAATCTAGACATCTAGTTACTGTTTTATTTGAATTTAAAGTTCGGATGCAGTAAAAAATCACCCCATATTTTACGTGTAAAATTTTGACATTATTTGACCTAAAGAATATCAGAGGGTACTTGAAAAAAATTATTTTTTTTTGTTTTGTTAAGTTTATAAAATTGCAGAAAATAAGAAACACCAAAATAAGTTTCGACTTCTTATACTTTTTTATTTCTGAAAAGGTAATAATGCGTGGCAGACGTAAAAGAAAATATGTGCTTCGATGTTTTTTATGTATTTCTAGCTATCAAATAAATAGTAGCCCTGATTAAAGTGACTGGCATAGGATATTTCGACAGATAGGATAAATCATTAAAATCAACCAGTCAGTTAAAATCAAATCGACCAATTGTCCAAGCGGATTGTTACAGGTGATGAAAAATAGATTATGTGTAATAATGTTAAGCGTAAGAAGTCATGGTGTAAGCGCGGAGATGCCCCTTCAATAAGCGCTAATGTTAATTTACATGCAACAAAGGTTATGGTATGCATTTGCTGAGAGCGGGTGGTAATCGTTTGTTATGAGCTGTTAGCTGAGTGAACTTCACTAAGTAAATTAAAGCGGGCAAACCACCAGGAGCAGACTGACATTAACAGACTTAGATCTGCTGGAGATAGCTTAGATGATACTTTGTTTCCTTGAAAGAGGTAGAAAATTATCTGCATCAGTGTTTTAATCAGTAATTTCAGAACTTCTATGAGATCGAAATTATGCAGCTACCGGAGAGATGAAGAAAGGCCATCGAACAAAACGGCACATACTATATTGATTAAATAAAATGTTTAGTACACAAAAAAGGGGGGAACTTTTGCATTAACCGCTAGGGGTACGTACAGATGTACCTGTGAATTTTGTATCCTTGACTTTCGATTTTCATCTATTATTTGGTTATATAACTTGGTCTATATAATTACATTCGCGATTTCGTTGAAAATTTTAGCTACACTACATAATTCAGTTTGACTGAAACTTTGGTAAACAAATACCTGGCATGTTTATGTCTGTTTCGATTTTCCGTTAATGAGTTCACAAAGGGAGTTGAAATTAAAAATTTAAATTATGTCACTAATTTTAATTGAATAAATTGGGTCACATATGGTGTGCGTTAGGTCTTAATCGTCTTAAGTTCATATTTAAATGATTTAAGTATTAATAGATACAATTTATAGTTATTAAAATATTTAAGAATTTCTATTTCAGAATCCTCTTTAATTGATTATGAAAAACAGATGCAAAAATTTTTACCTAAGATTTTTTTTGTATCATACCTGCGTTGAATTTTTTTGAAGCTGTAGGGTTAGCTACAATAAAGTTTTGGAATTATTAATCTATGCTTACTTTCTTACACAAATTTTGTGATATCTAGATTTATTCCGTATAGAATGAATTAGAAATAGTCTTGAGTAACATTTTCTAATAACAATATCCATCTTTGGAATGTTAAATATGGCCCATCATGTTATAATGAAACTTTTATTGTAAAATTTTAGTGACTGATATAGAATAGTGAACACCCAGTATATTTTAGAATAGTAAAATATTATTTTGTGGAAGACTGAGAGTATACATTATACGAGGTGTGTAAATAAAATAAATAAAAGGTAAATAAAGACTGGTAGCATAGCGTTCGATTTGGCAACATTGTTGGCTTCCCCTTTGGAGGAAGTACTTTTAGTACGAGTTTGAAATATCACTGAGTCACTTAGTTGTCCTAAGTCCTAGGAATTCTTTTTGTGAATCGATTTTTTTAGTGCCTTCTGCGGGAATAACATTCTTTCGAACATTAGTGTGCTTATTCTGACTTTCTTTGCCGTGTCGTGGTGAGGTTGGAATGTGCTAGTCCTGTCTCTGGCGATGTTTTGTGTATATATATATATATATATATATATATATATATATATATATATATATATATATATATATATATGAGATTATGGCTTTCATCAGATGTTGGCCTATTAACCGACCGATTTTTTAATTTTTTGCAGGGACCTTTCAAAAGGACAATACTAAGGAAAGTTTTCTTAACTTTTTTGGGTGGTATATATATATATATATATATATATATATATATATATATATATATATATATATAGTTTCATGGTTGTGTTCAAAAATTCAAGATTTAACAACAGTAATGACACATTTCCACATTTCAGAAATTAGGGATTATTTTCAATCCACCCAAAAAAGTTAAGAAAACTTTCCTTAGTATTGTCCTTTTGAAAGGTCCCTGCAAAAAATTATAAAATCGGTCGGTTAATAGGCCAACATCTGATGAAAGCCATAATCTCATATATATATATATATATATATATATATATATATATATATATATATATATATATATATATATATATATATATATATATATACATATATATATATATATATATATATATATATATATATATATATATATATATATATATACACAAAACATCGCCAGAGACAGGACTAGCACATTCCAACCTCACCACGACACGGCAAAGAAAGTCAGAATAAGCACACTAATGTTCGAAAGAATGTTATTCCCGCAGAAGGCACTAAAAAAATCGATTCACAAAAAGAATTCCTAGGACTTAGGACAACTAAGTGACTCAGTGATATTTCAAACTCGTACTAAAAGTACTTCCTCCAAAGGGGAAGCCAACAATGTTGCCAAATCGAACGCTATGCTACCAGTCTTTATTTACCTTTTATTTATTTTATTTACACACCTCGTATAATGTATACTCTCAGTCTTCCACAAAATAATATTTTACTATTCTAAAATATACTGGGTGTTCACTATTCTATATCAGTCACTAAAATTTTACAATAAAAGTTTCATTATAACATGGTGGGCCATATTTAACATTCCAAAGATGGATATTGTTATTAGAAAATGTTACTCAAGACTATTTCTAATTCATTCTATACGGAATAAATCTAGATATCACAAAATTTGTGTAAGAAAGTAAGCATAGATTAATATTTCCAAAACTTTATTGTAGCTAACCCTACAGCTTCAAAAAAATTCAACGCAGGTATGATACAAAAAAAATCTTAGGTAAAAATTTTTGCATCTGTTTTTCATAATCAATTAAAGAGGATTCTGAAATAGAAATTCTTAAATATTTTAATAACTATAAATTGTATCTATTAATACTTAAATCATTTAAATATGAACTTAAGACGATTAAGACCTAACGCACACCATATGTGACCCAATTTATTCAATTAAAATTAGTGACATAATTTAAATTTTTAATTTCAACTCCCTTTGTGAACTCATTAACGGAAAATCGAAACAGACATAAACATGCCAGGTATTTGTTTACCAAAGTTTCAGTCAAACTGAATTATGTAGTGTAGCTAAAATTTTCAACGAAATCGCGAATGTAATTATATAGACCAAGTTATATAACCAAATAATAGATGAAAATCGAAAGTCAAGGATACAAAATTCACAGGTACATCTGTACGTACCCCTAGCGGTTAATGCAAAAGTTCCCCCCTTTTTTGTGTACTAAACATTTTATTTAATCAATATAGTATGTGCCGTTTTGTTCGATGGCCTTTCTTCATCTCTCCGGTAGCTGCATAATTTCGATCTCATAGAAGTTCTGAAATTACTGATTAAAACACTGATGCAGATAATTTTCTACCTCTTTCAAGGAAACAAAGTATCATCTAAGCTATCTCCAGCAGATCTAAGTCTGTTAATGTCAGTCTGCTCCTGGTGGTTTGCCCGCTTTAATTTACTTAGTGAAGTTCACTCAGCTAACAGCTCATAACAAACGATTACCACCCGCTCTCAGCAAATGCATACCATAACCTTTGTTGCATGTAAATTAACATTAGCGCTTATTGAAGGGGCATCTCCGCGCTTACACCATGACTTCTTACGCTTAACATTATTACACATAATCTATTTTTCATCACCTGTAACAATCCGCTTGGACAATTGGTCGATTTGATTTTAACTGACTGGTTGATTTTAATGATTTATCCTATCTGTCGAAATATCCTATGCCAGTCACTTTAATCAGGGCTACTATTTATTTGATAGCTAGAAATACATAAAAAACATCGAAGCACATATTTTCTTTTACGTCTGCCACGCATTATTACCTTTTCAGAAATAAAAAAGTATAAGAAGTCGAAACTTATTTTGGTGTTTCTTATTTTCTGCAATTTTATAAACTTAACAAAACAAAAAAAAATAATTTTTTTCAAGTACCCTCTGATATTCTTTAGGTCAAATAATGTCAAAATTTTACACGTAAAATATGGGGTGATTTTTTACTGCATCCGAACTTTAAATTCAAATAAAACAGTAACTAGATGTCTAGATTAGATGTCTTGAAACTATTTATTTAATGTGAAATAACATTTAATGGCATTAATGTCTGAAAACAATTTCAGATAAATGTCCACCGTGGCTACTTCTGACAAAGCACATTCGCTCAACCCAATTTTCAACCACTTTATCAAGCAATTGGCGTCTTATATCCGCAATTGCCCGAGTTAAGCTGGCTTTTAAGGCAACAATACTGGTTTATCGTCATAGACCAAAGATTTAACATAACCCCAAAGAAAATAATCTAACGCCGTTAAATCACATGATAGTGGTGGCGAATTAACAGGCCCGTTTCTCGAAATAATTTTCTTCCCGAATTATTCCTTCAACAAATCGATTATTGCATTGGCTGTATGATATGTGAACCGTCCTGTTGGAACCTCATTAAAATCGAAAATAAATAGTCATTAATCGTCGCTTTGTAACGATCCCCATTAACAGTAACGTACTTTCCAGTTTGATTTGTAAAAAAATACGACCCAATAATGAAACCGAAGTACAATCCGCGCCATACGGTGAACTTTTTTTCTGGATACAACAGTAATTGTTGGATCATTGCAGAACTATTGGCCAGATCTAATTGATTTCTTTATCACTAAAAAAAAATCCGTAAATTACTTGCAAACTAAAGAGGATTAGGATATGAATTCAGATCATTCACCAATTATCCTAATTGTTAGTGAACAGCTTCAAACTAGATTTAGAAGAAAGGATCAATCTATTAGTACATTTTCACTCGCTGGATGAAGAAGTTGACCTATTTATAAAACAACTACAACAAGCTCCTTTTGGCAATATTCCCATTATCAAATATAAGATTAAAGCTTCTATCTAAAAGAGATAAAAGACCTAATAGCCGAAAAATAGAAAAATGAGGCGGAAATAGCATCAATCGAGAGCGCCAATAGATAAGATTAATCCGAATAACGCTACTCACCAACTAAAAAGGGAGATCCAACGTATTAAAAACGAGTCAGTTAGTACATACGTAAGTGAATTGACAAGTGATAATAGAATTGACTATTCACTTTGGAAAGCTATTAGATGATTAAAAAAACCTCTCATGCAAATTCTTCCAATTAGAATAGAAAATTGTAAGTGGGAGAGAAATAATAAAAAAAAGTCGACCGATTTGCAATTCATTTAGAAAATACCTTTCAACCAAATGAAAGTAATGACATGTTGGATCAAGAAATTAACCTGGAAGATGTGGATATTAATCAAACTACACCCATAGAAGTCATTTGTAACCAAACAAATCCCTTTTTTATAAAAATTAAATTATTAGTCACAGCGACGGAAGCCGGTCTTGTTTCCTTTGTTACGCTGCTCATTTATCCAGCTTCTGGACTATCCAGTTACTAGTAAGTTCGTTTCTGGAAATTCTGTGTACCGAATGTTGTGGTCCCCAAAAGGTCTGAAATCTGCCTTGAGCGGGTACTGCCAAAAGTGAGCCCCAAAAAATGTCCGGATTCGGTAATGGCTGGGCTCCCATATGACTGGTTTTATAACGACTTGGTCTAAAATTGGCCTGATTCTGGAATTACCGGGCCCTAAGATGATTGGGTTTTATAACCATCAAGCTATAAAACCCTCTACAAAAATACCAAAGATTAAGGCATAGTATAGCTTGGCCATCTAATCTACATACCTCTAACGGAAGAGTACGGTGTGAAGACGTTTGTTCAGCTCGAGGTGTGATGTTAGACTCTTTTGGCCTCATCTCATATGATACCGGTGCGCTCTCAAATAAATCTCACGCAAAACGATCTTACTTGTAGCTGCCGAAAACTCTTGGATTTGATCTCATTACTGGAGAAATCTTGAAACAGCTCCCCAGGAAGCAAAAGTTAAACTGACACATCTAGTAAATGCAGCATTTAGAATAAGGTATGTACCATGTGGAAGGTAGCAGAGGTCATAATGATCCCCAAACCTGGCAAACCACTACATGAAGTTCCCTTTTAAAGGCCAATTTCTATCCTGCCTGTATTATCGAAACTATTCGAAAAATTCTATTAAAAGGACTAAAACTAATCATAATTGAATATAATCTGATCCCGCCACATCAATTTATGTTCAGAGAAAGTCATTTCGCTATAGATCAGATTCACATAATTACAAATATAATAGAAAAGTCACTAGAAGAAAAGAAAGTATGTTCTACAATCTTCCTTGATGTGGCACAGGCTTTCGATAAAGTTTGGCATAAAGGTCTAAAACATAAAATAAAGATGTATTTAGTTAAGCAGTTTTCTGATATTCTGAGCATTTGACATTTTAGAATTAAGCAAGGACTAGACCATTGTCTGCTTAAGACAATTAATGCAGCAGTACCGCAAGGAAGTGTACTTGTCCTATACCTTTTATACACAAGTAATATTCCTAGACTAAAAAATTACACTATAGCAACGTTTGCAGATGACACTGCTATATTAGTAGGTAGTGACCACGAAGATGTAACAGAAAAACTGAACAGATATCAGCCATCAAAATTAATAATTAGGCAAAAAAATGGAGAATCAAATTAAAAGAATCAGTGTCTGTATTAGTTAACTTTAGAAACAGAGCTAATTAACATATACCCGCAAGCATAAATGATAAACGAATTTCATTTTCAAATACAGCTAAATATCCTGGGATTATTCTTGATACAAGGCTACGCTAGAAAGCCCAAATCAATAAGAAAAAGAAGACCTTATGATTAAATATAGTGAATTGTACATGCAGGATAACCCTTATTTCAGTGAAGTGACATAGCAGACCATTGTGTGTCTTAATATATACGTTAGTCTAAGGATACTTATAAATAAGACCTTAGTTTAAAACTTTCTAAGCAATATTATAAGTTAGATAGAATTTACTTATTGATATTTGTATTTCAATTGTAATGTCCGTGAATATCCTAAAAAGTATTCATAATACAAATAAAAATTGCGGATTATTTTCGCACTAAATGGGGCAATTTTGTTTATTAACGTAACCATTTAGCCAATAATGAGCTTCGTCGCTGAACAAAATGTTGCAGCTTAATTCTGGGTCAAGATGTAATTGATTTGGAGCCCATTCACTGCAAGTACGATGCAAACCATGGTCTTGCGACTTGAGTTCTTGGATAAGCTGGATCTTGTGAGGCACCAGATCAAAATCTTTAAGCAAAATTTTACACGTAGTCGAATGATAAAGCCCAACTTCCTTCGAACGGTGACGAATTGATAAATTTGGATCTTCATTTACACTGCCAGCAATTGAAGTGATATATTCTTGGGAACGCACAGTTTTTTGTCTTGTTTTTGTTTTTATACCAACGGCGTAAAATTCATTAGGAATTTGTCGATAATTCGTTGAATAAATGCTCGGTTGGACGATTTTGTATACCATAAAATTCTAGTTGGCGCACACAACACTGATTTTGATAACAAATTTCGACAACTTGCAAGCGTTGCTCTGATGTTAAACATTTCATGATGATTTCCCAGACTATACTGAATAATTTTGACAATAGAGTCAATAAATATAAAAAAAAATAGATTTAGAAAATAGAAATAGAAAATAAAATAGAAAAATAAAATAGAAAATAGAGACGTTTCTCCCTTCTGTAACTATCATCATGCTTCCACAAAACAAAAATTAACACCAATGCAAAAAGAATGATAAGAATGAAATTTGTAAATGATACTCTAGAGATCCTTTTTCTTAAATGCATTCCACTAATCGTTTTCTTCACTGTTCTTATAACTGATAATTGGTGTATTCTCAATTAATGAATTAATAGAATTTTAACTAATTACTATTACCATTAATATGATCATATTATTTCTTCTTTTTGCAATTAAAATCATTCGTATTTCTGAACCTCACAAAGATAACATAAATCTCAAACCAGCCCAATAAATATTTCGCCTACTTGAGCTTAAAACAATATGGTGCATAAGGATCTCCCACATTTTAAAGTGGTGATGAACGAAGCTACCTCGAAAAATAAATTGGAGATATTTCTAGAAAGTACATAGGAAAGACTATTATTCCAATAGTTTTAAATAATCGTATCTGACAAATGGTGGATATGATTTGCAATACATTTCCGAAAACATTTCCGGAAGTTCTCTATCACTATCCAGGTCATCTCAGGAGGAATGGTGCTGAATTCCCATCTGGTCCTTTTCTTAGCCATTCCCATAGCCTATGGGAATGGCTAATGGAATGGCCCGATGGAACCAAAAATCAGAAACTACACACCAAACAGTTACACGAGGAGTAGAGTGCTCGTTCGTGGAATTCCCAAGATATATGTTCAACCACCCAACGAAAATTCTGTTTGCTTACGCCTGAAGTGAAAATCTACTTAAGAATTTCCGCATTCATGACTCTACAGTCAGCATAATTCCTCTCACGTAATTCTTAAGCCAACATTATTTTATAAGGTTGCAGTTTTAAATCGGTATGCAGAATTCTTCTCCGACTCTAGCGCCATGTCATACTTAATCAGTGATCATCTTGGCGATTTCTGAATGGATGCTCTTACTGTTTCCACATTTTCTGGCATTCTAACGGGCCTAGGTGTTATTAGTTCTTTTCAGTGTGGATGTAGTTGCCCCAAGGTTAAAAATCCGTTCTCCAGTTTAATTCAGATGCATTTCAAGAGAGCCCGAAGCGTGTACTGAACGTTCTCACACAATAGTTGATCTCTAAATAACAAAGGCCCGATGTTCATCGATCCAACTCGTGATAAGTTCTGGAAACAGACCTATCCTATTCCACTAACCTATCAATTAAAACTTACCGGAACTATATATCTAAACTACAGCCTGCACAGTGTTCAGACAAATGATAGTTATTAATTTATATGTAATTCATTTAAATTTTCAATACAGTGCATTTTTCTTTTAATTTTTTAAATTGTAAAAAGTAATTTTTCATTTATTCAAATATGGATACAACTGAAATTAGAGCTATCTTAATGTATACCTGCAAGAGGGGTTTACCGTAACATTATAATTATAATGGTATCACCGATGTATTAGATGATTCTGTTCCTTTGGTCAAATGATTAAAAAGTGAACTTTTATTACAGAAATTTAGGTATATACAAGTTGTTACCCGTTTCGGACTGCAAAAGAAAGTACCCTTAAAAAATACAATGTATTTTAATACGAAAAATATTACTCAGGGCTAATTAATGCTCAGAGAAATACGAGATCTTAGACGACAAAAGAAAAAATTACTCGGTACTTAGACATTCATTATCATCATATAAAACTGTATCGTGAAAGCCAAAAGAACATGAAAATGATTCAGTTACAATGTTCAATTAAATAGGTTAGTATTATACAGGCAATTTAGTAATGACGTTTTGTAGACAATAAACAACATTAATGACCTTAATCTAATGTGACTAGTAGGATGATAACTTATCTTTGGTCAGTCAATCCACGAAACTCCCCGATGAGTGTCGCACGAGCCACGTGAGATGGAACGTTGGTCTGACCATCCCTTACGGTTTTAAATATTCCGTGGGTCTGCTCCTGTGGGCCGCGAGGACTTTGAGGACAACCAACGACTTGCGTAGAAAGAAGCCAAAGATTCACCCGGATCAATCACGTGGACAGAAAAAATATGAAAGGGTAGAAACGATCCCCTGCCAAAAAAAAAAACTAGAGAGATTTTATTAATATCGTGGGAGATATATTATTGAGGTTAAGTTATTCTTACCCCTATCTAGGTTAAAAAAAGAATCATTCGTCGGACGACAAATAATTGTACGGCCTCGAGGGTTCTCTAATTAAGATGGTCCAAAAATATACCTCGATAGGCTTCAGGGTCAGCTCGCGGTGTGTTGGCAATAAAATCCAGCAAAGCTGATAAATAAACTCGGCACTATTCCCAAAATATTCCGAACTCTAATCAGCGGAAATTTTTACACTTGGTCAAAGCCTATGGCTGCACAGTCGACTACTCTCGAAGGTGGTCGAAACGAGAATCTGAAGGGAGGAGACCAAACATGGTTCCTTCCAAAAATAAAGCCCGCGAAGTAATTCACTAGCCGTCCGAGTACTGGCAATCATCAAGGTACCAGTATCGGATTAAGGTGAATGAAAAGTTACGAATGCGTTAATTCTAGGACTAAAATAAATATAAACTAAAGAAACATGGTACCGACCCTCTGTTAAAGCTTATTCAAATATGAGCAAAAGATTGATCAAGAAAACACGTAATGAACTCCCACAAATTCTCGATATTGTCGCAACAAAGAACGGCCCTGTATCCCGACTTAATGTACTGGATACACAAAATAACCACGGACATGCGTTAATTACCTTCTCCAGACTCGACGCAAAATGTACTCCATTTTCATTTCAGTACCTTCACCAAAATGCCAAAATATGGAAAGTATGAATAACATAAATTCCAACATAATACATTACATTACCCCTTCCCGTAGAAGAAAAAAAAATTAAAGTTTTTTTTTGCGTAAAGATAAGTTATAAGTTAATATTTATACAATTTTTACATATCTAATGTAGCTAACTAACATCTAAATAAGGCTTTATATATTTTATATTCCATTTTCCTTTTGAAATACCCTGCTCGTCGTCCAATTCATAAACACTTATGCCAAGTTTTGTTTTTGCTTTATATGGATCCGTAATTTTTTTTCCAACTTTGTTGCATAGTTCTTACTGGCATCCGAGAGATTATAATCCTTTTTCCACACCAAATCACCAGGATTGAACTTAACTGGACGATGTCGACAGTTATATTGAAGTTTTGTTTTCTCATGAGCTGTTTTAAGATTTTCTTTCACATAATCACGCAATTCTTGTAATTTTGTCATTTTTACATTAGCGCTTTCGGTACCTTTAGGTTGACTCGTACTTTCAAATGAAACATGTATCTGTTTTTCTCTTATACTGCGATGTTGTAATCCATGAGTTATCATATCGCAACCAAAATTAACAAAGTATGGAGGTGCTCCTGTAGTCTCACTTTTTGAAGTTCTATAAGCACATGGCAATTCTTGCAAATTTACATCCCATGTAAAATTATCCCTATTTCCTTTTGAGATTCTTTTACTGCTGTTAAAATTTTCTGTAAAACTCACTTGTTTTTCAAGCTCTATATTATTAATAATTTTCTTTAGATTTTTATCTACTTTGTACGACTAGTCTGGTTCTATTGAATTTTTATCACAAACTGGTTGTTTAAAATTAAGTAAATTACTTTAATTATCTTCTAATTTCCTACAAAGATCAATTAATTCTTCCGTTGAAGGAATGTCTATAAGACCTAAATGATTTTGATAAAAGGGAAGAATATTTTTCCTTAAAATTCTCAATTTAACGGATTCATCAACAGCGATAGATAATCGATTGAAAAGATTTGTCATATCAGCTACATAAATTGCAATTGATTCCTGTTCCCCTTGTGTTCTTGACTTAATTTGTTCCCAAAGCCTGTCATTATAGGTTCTATGTAAAAATTCGTCTTTAAAATATTGACATAAGGTATCCCAATCATTAATCTTATGCTTTAAGGATTTGTAATAAACTAAAGCGTTTCCCTGAAATAATTCTACTGCACTCTTAAGTAAATATTGTTTAGAGACATTGTTCGCCTCACGTAATTCCTGCACTCTTTCTAAAAAAGCATTTAACCCTAAAGAGTCAGAATCCCCATTAAATGTTAAACCCCAAAAAGGTATTTTAACTTGTGGATCTAAACAAAAAATATTCATTTGGTTTGACAAATTCTCATTAGCGTTCTGGACAGGTGTACTTGTCTGGGGCGATGAGCAACCACTTATTGACTGACTAGAAGAGTTTAAACTTTGTTGAAAAGACACATCCAAAGGTTAGTTAATTTTATGTTTAAAATCCGTTAAAGTTGTTTGCTTTTAAATTTTTCTATATATTGCAATGTTAAGGTAAGAACTTTTAACTTGGCTTATTCATCATTTGTAAGATTTACTCACGTTATCCTATTTAAAATATGACCTAACTTTGATTGCAGTTTTCTTATCAAGCTATCAGTGAGTGGGTTATTCAAAAATATGTCAATGTCTTTTAGTTTAGTAGAACAAATACTAAGTTCAGTAGTATTATCAAAATTACTCTTATGTTCAAAAGTTTGACCATCAATTTCTGGAGCAAAGCAACTTCTTAAAGTTTTTATTAATTCCTTCACTGTCCCTTGAGACGTAATACCACGAACATTAAGCTCGTATTCAGGTTCATCCCGAATTAAACGGTCTGGTTCGATTTTAAACATTATGAGATAAAAAATAAATGTTTCGAAAGATATCAAATATATGCAGCAAAGTGTGAGCAGAATAAATAGATAAATGCAATAAACAATCAATAATTTGTATATATATATATATATATATATATATATATATATATATATATATATATATATATATATATATATATATATATATATATTACCAGTCGATAACTTGATGAAATTCTAATGATCAGGTTAGCGATACTACTGGAATAGATAACCAGGACTTCTTAATGAGGCTTTGTGTCGAAGGGCAGCAGAGTACTCCAAAGGATACTGAAAATTTCGTTGGGCGCCAAAATGTTACCCGTTTCGAACTTCAAAAAAAACTACCCTTAAAAAAATGCAATTTATTATAATACGATAAAAGTTATCCAGGGCTAATTAATGCTCAGAGAAACATGAGATTTCAGACGACAAAAGAAAACATTACTCGGTACTTTACGAACATTTATTGTCATCATGTAAAACAATATCGTGAAAGCCAAAAGAACATGAAAGAGATTCAGTAACAATGTTAAATTAATTATATTAGTAATATACAGGCAATTTAGAAATGACGTTTTGCAGACAATAAACAATAATGAACTTAATCTAATGTGACTAGTAGGATGATAACTTATCTTTGGTCAGTCAATCCACGAAACTCCTCGATGAGTGTCGCACAGGCCAAGTAAGGCGGAACGTTTATCTGTCTACCCCTTACGGATTAAAATATTAGTGTTAGTGTTAGTTTGAAGTAAATAAAACAACAAAAATATACTTACATGAAATTTAATATTTATATATTCATCGGAAAAATTACGACATATTTAAAAAGTTCTTAACTTTAAATGAAATGGTTAAATTAATTTCGTTCCTCTGCGCTAAATCTAAAACCATTAAAGAAGAAATCTTCGGCTTTTTCTTTTATATATATCCACTACTTCATCTGCATGAATTTCTGTTCCATAGTGAATTTTCATGAGAGCCAAAACCATTAAGTCTGTTTTCACTTGTAGTGTTTCGTAAATAGTTTTACAGTCTCCTTAGGCTCGGGAAAGACCTTTCTGGAGTAGCAGTGGATACAGGAATGGTAGCCAAGATTTGTAGTAATGTGTAAATATTAGGATAAAGGTTTTTATCGCACATATCTAGGCATTCTAAACTAGATTTCGGGGTAGGCGAGATACTTGTCATCACTGTTTTCCATACTTCATGTTCTGCTTTAACCACTGATATGTTGCTATCGGAAAGCAGTGACAAGTACATGGAAATTGCTTTTTCAATTTCAGAACTGGCAGTAAAATTTGAAGGTAGCACACCAGATAATGCTGATACTACTTTACGATGTTTGGTAAACCTTTCAACCAATTGTTGAATTGGATGGTCAAGAAATGGAATGAACAAATTAATTTTGTAATACGTGCATACAGTGTTGTTTATCAGGAGTTGTAAGACACTAATAACATCATCTACATATTTGAATGCCGTGATAAGATCGATGTCAATTGTCTGTAATTGTTTTGATAGCGACAATGTATAGCTCATAACTTTTTGAAGAATCACTAAACAAATCACAAAATCCGAAGATCGAAGCGTACTTAGCAATTGGGCGGCTTGTTGCGATGTTTCCTTAATGTGATTAAATTGGAGTTCTTCGAGAGCATTCACAACCGCTGAATAAATTTCCCTGAATTTTATAATAGCTTCATGTTTGTAGACCCACCGTATTTCACACATTGAGAGCAAGCTTTTTTGGTTACCGATGGGTAGTAGCTCTTGAATTTTTCTTTCAACAAAGCAGTGCATTGAGCAGAATGTCGAAAGTAGGTACCAACAGACTGTACAATCCCAATGCAATTTCGGACATTTGCTAATGAACATGAATCAGCAATAGCAAGGTTGAGAGAATGTGCACTACAGTGTACATAAAGAGCAAGAGGACATTCTTGGCGAACATAACCATGGGCACCGTGCAAATACCCACTCATAGCTGCAGCCCCATCGTAACCTTGACCAACCACATGAGAACATTCAAGTCCATGCTTTTTCAGAGCTGTAATAATAAGATTTGCGAGATCGGATCCTGAAACATCGACCGTTGGAATGAACTCAAGGAACATCTCTTTAAGTATATGGTGTTTATTATCTGTAAAATCAACATATCGAAGGCATAACGAGACATGTTTTACACGTCCGATGTCGGTGGTTTCGTCAGCCAGAATCGCAAATAGTTTGGCTTTCTTTACTTCTTCAATTATTTTATGTTGAATTAATTCACCACAAATGTCAATTATTTCGTTTAGGATCTGAGGGCTTGTGTACAGGGCATTCTTCTGTGAAGTATTCAAATGCTCAGCCAGATCTTTATCTCCAGGCTCAGCCGCAAACCGCAACAGGGCTCTAAAATTACCATCATTCGGTAGTGGTTGTTCAGGTTCTGGTGATTCTGGTGTAATTTGTATGCGCCCCGAATCGATTTTACCTCTCAAGGAGATGCCTTGTTTGCCGCAAAAAATTATTGCTTTTACGATAGGGATTAGTTTCTTTCGATTCTCCTCTTGTTGCCTCTTTCTTTTTTCGCATGAGCTTCATTTTTCCACTTACAAAAAGGTTCGGTTACCAACTGGCCGATCCTTTGATGACCGCCTTTACCTTCATCAAGCGAACGTCCCATTACCACGCAAACTCTGCAGTATGCTCCACTTTTATATTCCGAATATGACAACCAGGGGAATCTCTCCAACCATTTCAATTGAAAGCACAAGTTTCGTTTTGTGGAAATAGGAAACTTATAATCTCTGGGTGGGTTCCATGGCGTTTTTAAAATTTGGACTTTAAAATATTGATCCAAGATGTTTTCTTGATTCGCGTAAAAACCAACATCAAACTTAGCTACAGTTGTAAAAGATGAGGTAACAGGCAAGCTGGCCTGTTGCAGACTAGATGTAGATTCGGCAGTTGAAGGTATCGAACAGGGTATCAGCGACGTGGCATCGATTTCGACATTCGGTATTGTGATTGAGGTCGAGGTCGAGGGCCCGCTTGTTATCACAGTCTTCTTATCAGCATGCAAGGTAGCTGAAGCTTTGATAGCTAAATCCAAATTTGTTTCTTTATTAGAAACCCCTTGACTACACCACTTTTTCCAATAGTCCATACCTTTAAGTTTATCACCCTTCCTTTTTTTCCCCTCCATTTTTCGACAGTAATAATGATTGACGTATCTATCCTTAACAAGATCACCGAATAACACTGCACTAAAATTACTCACTTACACGGGTACACTTAATTCTCTTCACTATTCGTTCACCACTTTTCACTTATATTCGCTTCGGTTTGAACCACAAACCCCCCCCCCCCCCCCCCTTGGATACGCCCGTGCCCAGGAGCATCATTTTGATCTAGAATCAAAAAGTACAAAGCATAAAATGATCGTTCATCATCTTTATGAAAATGTTTATTGTTTAGGCGGAAATATCGTTTGTTTATTATTTTTGTTAAATATTTACTACATGAACATATAATCACCGAAAGTCAATGAAGTGAAAATTAGCCGAAGCATTTTTGATTCACGAGGATAAAACTCCAACTTACAATAGTTTTATATATTTGGCTGTAATTTATTCCATGAACCTTTTTTTTTAATCATATTGGTGTAGAATGAGCTTGCTTTAAATAAATGATCGTAACTGTAATAATATTTCTTGTGAAATTTTAGTTTTGAAAACGAGGGGAGAGGACCCTCCGAAAAGTTAACGTTAAACATTTTTATATCTTTAAAATTTTGTTCATAAGGAAAATTTATTACAAACAAAATAATCAGTGAGAAATTTGTCTCCGTTTGGTTTTTTGTTTTTACCCAGTGATTCTTTCTTTACATAAGAACAGGTATTTTTGGTATTTTTTGAGTTTTAGATAGTGGCGAAAAACCCAAATAAAGGAAAAAAATATTTCTTGTGGTCTTTTCTGTCAGTACAACAAATCGATTTCCTTTTAAATAGCCACATGTATTAACAATGAGTTCTATCTCTTTTCTACCGATATTTTTCTTTAACACTCCCTTTTATTATTAATTTGAGGATTTTATCTTCCACCTCTATTTATCAGATAACGGAAAAAGAGCATGCGGTTTAAAATAATTAACAGATGATAAAGAGAGAAAATGATTTTTTCAGGAAAATATTTCGCCTAAACATACGCACACACTTTACATTTCTTGTATTTATTCTGGATTATTCATACCTAATTAAAGGCATGATACATATAATGTTCAAATTCGTAAAATTTCTTCCATCCAAATTCGTAAAACTATTTAAACTTTAGTTTTTACCAAGCATAGATCCTCTCATTAAGCAAAACTGAAAACACACAGACACCGATACAAAGAATACACCGACTATCTTCAATTCAACTTTATTTGGTAATGTTCGTAATGATTTTTTGTAAGGCTGCCAAATGGCCTTAATCCAATTACACATAATTTATTTTTTCGGGGTCTGATGCTTCTTTCTGTTATATAATATTTTTTTTAAAACTCCCAAAAATGATTACTATAAACTGTTTTTGTTAACAAATTGGATATAAGAAAATTACAAAATTTAGTGATTAAGAATCTGGACCATTTACCAGATAAGATTCCTGGATTTTATTATAATATTTTTATTTCGCAGTAGAGTCTGTGTAAATTACATTTCATTCATTCAATTATGAATCATTTTTCACCATATCAATTTACTGAGGAGCTTTGTAAGAGGCCTTCCAATGAGGATTTTTTTTTCATTTAATCTAATACATTTGGACAGCCGTATATTTATTCCTATTTAACTATTTGAGAAACTAAATACCTGACCTTTAGCAATGTAGGCACAGTTTGTTTTTCATACATTGCATAAATTTTCCTAAGAATTAAGTCTTTGTCGCTTTCGTCAACACATTTGTTTTTACCAGAATCACTACGGACTTTTTTGACTTTAATTGGCTTCGTCACAATATCTTTAACTGTAGACAACGGAGTTTCCGTTAATGAAGACGTTTCTGCTGCGGCTGCATTTACATTAAACCCTCTATTCAATAAAGAAACATATACATTTTTAACAATTTACTTAGCATCGGGCGATAAATTTTTTTCTTTTCAAATTAGCACTACCGGAGGCACAATAATCATTGTCTTGCCAAGAACGCCACATTTTTAGCACATTTGGATTAACAAAAAAAATACGGATACGGATCTAAATTATAGAACTGCACTGTTTAAGAAAAGAATGCGAGCTAAACTAAAATATTTCGAAACTGTTAAACGAGGTTTAAAATTAATTGTATCTTTTTACCTGTTATTTTATTAGGCCCGGCCCTGTTTAGGTTTCTTGCAACTTTGCTGGGTTTCGTTACGACAGGGGTTGTTAACAGTTTATTGCAGCTAATCGGTCAACGATATATCTTGAACCGCACTATACTAGAATTGTTTACTAACTACCCTAATAAATTATTTTTGACTGCATTTTATTATGTTCAATTTTCAGTTTATATCACTATAATTGTCCGAATATTTTTGAAATCCACTATACATACACAAATACAACAAATACACCGACTATTTATTTTCAGTACAACTTCATTCAGTTATGTTCATAAAGTTTTTTTTGAACTGTCAACAAAAATAAAAACGAAAATATTATAGCTTAAATCCAAGAATACATAATTTATTTTTTACGGGGTTTGGCGTCGAGTTGTTTCTGTAATATTAATTTTTTTATAGTCATCCAAAAAATGATAAATTTAATATGTTTTTCTTAACAAATTGGATAAGAAAGATAAAAAAATAATTGGCTAAGCACCTTGACTTTTTCCAGATTTTTGTTTTTACAAATATTTTTTGCAATAGAGTCTGTATAAATAAACAACATTATAAATAATTTTTTATCAAAAAAATTACTGTAAAATTTTGTAAGAGGCCTCTCGAGGAGGTATTTTTTTCATCTAATTAATACATTTTGACAGCTGTATATTTATTTTCATTTTGCTAATTGGGAAAGTGAGTACCTGGCATTTGTAAAAATCACATCCGACAATATTAAAATATTGTTAACATTTTTCAGACGTTTTTTTTTTCAGGATTTTTAATGGCGAAACAATCGATATAAAATTTATATAAAAAAGCTAATACCTAATAGAAGACAGATAATTCAAAAATTTTATTCAAGTACATATACTGTAAAACCTCCATTGGTCGGACACTACTAATACCAACCACTACCAATTTAGGGTACGGATGGTACCCTAAAAAAGTATCCTTTTAAGGAAGTTGTCCATCCATGAAAGATAAAGCAAAAGAGTGAATTTAATAAACATCTAATAATAAATATATAATATATTATTTATTAGAAACTATATACATAAAATTAAAACATACATAATATAAAGAATATCTTATACATATACATACATACATATGGAAAATATAGTATATAATGACTAATGGTTAAAATACTCTAGAAGAGTTGTTTGTCGGGTTTTATTGACAATTAAAATATCCTGGAAGTGGAAATCCAACTTAGATATCAAATCCAAAGCTGGCAGTATGTAATTTTAAATTTGAAAAAGCAATTTTGAATTGTATTCTTTGAAACCCGACCTCATGCATTTTTAACAATAAATTGTATCCAAAACGTTTATTTTCTTTAAGTTGATACAGCAGTTTTAAAGGCTAATAATTTTTTTTTAACAATAATTATTCTATAAGAAGCATTAAAACTTTTAATAATGCCCTGATTTATAGGTTGGCACACAGACGTGCCATTGGGAGGTGAAGAAATTAATGCCATATTTTCTAATATTATGTCTCGTGGGAATGAACACGCGTTGCCTCCAAATAATAAAAATTTTCGTTTCTCACTTTTCAACTTCGATTAAATTTCACCACCCATTCTGTCATTAGTACCCCAGTCATCCATGCTTTTCTATTTCATCTCCAAGTAACAGCTAAATCGTTTAGATTAATACGTTTCAAATCCCTTGGTTTTGCGGTTCTTCCTATTCCTAGTGATTTTTCTTTTTCTCCATTAATGTTTACTGTATAGTAAACAGTATAGTAAGTATTTCTTTCGAAAGTTTGTCCCCAAAGCAATTTTCACCTCTCAAATGCGATGTTTTATTGGGAAGTGCTCGAAAAAATAACCCTGTTTCCTGGACGTTGTAAATATTTTTGGGTAAAGTGCCGTCCACAAGCAGATAAGTCGCGTAATATATGCTTGAACACGTATTGCCACATTGAAGTATTGTTCCCAAGTCCGTTCAGGAGATCTATTAACCATTGATCGGACTGCCATGAGGAAGGTGTATGAATGAATAAGAAATTAATATGATGAAGTTGGGACCGACAAAGGTGTCAGTCAAGTGAGTTGTCCGCCTATTAGAGATGTGCGTAACAGAAGGTATATATATGTGAATAATAATAAATTATATATATATATATATATATATATATATATATATATATATATATATATATATATATATATATATATATATATATATATATATATATATATGTATATATATATATATATATAATTTATTATTATTCACGTATGGGCCCTGGTGAACCACGCGAAGTACAGTTAGAGGCCTTTATTGTTGTCAGCCTTCCGTTGCGCCCATACTGATTTCATTCTTTCACTATGAGCTTTTTCCCTTTGGTCAGACCAAGTTGTTCTCTGCTTCTATTTTCATAAAATTCCACTATTTATCTAGTTAGCCTACTCGAACTCCTCCGTTTTGTGTGTCTGGAAAACTTAAGTCTTCCTTTTCTCATATCGCTATATATATATATCTGTGTATTGTTTGATTTCTTGGTTTTCTCGAAGTCGGTATGTTGTGCTATTTATTTGGAGCCTAAGATTTTTCTTATGATTTTTCTTTCTTTCTTTTTAATCTCCTCGATGTCATTCTTTCTATTCAAAATGAGCGTTCCTACTTCATATAGACATTCTGGCTTAATCTGTGTTGTGTTGTAATGTCTTAGTTGTAATGTCACTGTGTTGTAATGTCTTAGTTTTGTATTTTTAGATATGCATTTTCTGTTGTAAATATTTTGTGCAAGTCTAAATGCAGTTTCCATTTTTGACATCTTCCCTTATTGGCCGATTTTTCCAACCCATTTTCCATGATTATTTAACCCATATATTTAAATTAAGAGACTCGTCTGATGTTACTATATTTTGTCTTTAGGAATGATGTTCTTAGTCTGTTGCAGGTCATGTGTTGTGTCTTTTTAAAGAACATTTGGAGTCCTACCTTTTCTGCTCTTCGTTTTAAGATTTCAATTTGTTTTTGTGCCGTTAATATATCTTGGGCTAAAATTGCTAGATCATCAGCAAACGCCAGACAATTTATTTTGATGTTGGTTCTCCCCAATTTAATGGACTGGTCAATATTCAGGGCCGATTTTTTTAGACGCCACTACTGTATTACTCTTTCTAGAACGCAGTTAAATAAGACTGGCGAGAGTCCATCCCCTTGTCTCACTCCAGTTTTAATTTCAAGGGCTCTCAGATGTCACCCATGAATATAACTTTTGACCTTGTGTTAGTGTTGCTTTAATAATTGCCAGCGTGTTCAGATCTAGTCCTTGTTCTTTCAAGATTTGGAATAAATATTCGCGGTCAATAGAATCATATGCTTTTTTGAAATCCACAAATGTACAGACGAGATTTTTAGTGCATAGTTTTTGATGTTTTAGGATCAACTTTAGATTCAGGATCTGCCCGGCCGAAAACTTGCTTGATATTTGCCAATACCAACTATCCCTTGCTCTATCTACTAGACATTGAGATATAATTTTGTAACAAACTGAGCGAAGAAATATTCCTTTGTAGTTGTTTACATCCGTTCTATCTCTTATGTAGTGGATGGATTAGAGCATCACTCAAATCCGTTCGGTTCGCCAAACTTCTTGAAGAATTTTGCACAATTTTTTTTTAGCATAATGAAAAATATTTTCGGTATTATTAAAAGATATTGAAAAAAAAACGGATATTCGGCTCACCCTAATGTACAGGAATAACTATAAGGGGTGCCTATCTAGCATTAAAAAATAGAACTGAAAATTGGCTCGTAATTTTAACGGTGGTAATAATAATAAAAATGTAATACAGATAATAATAACAGTACCTGTGCTTGTACTTAAATGTCCGTTAGGGGGGCTCCGTGAGTCCATGCTCTCTCAAAAAATTTCCAAAAGGGGAACCTTAGATCTGACATCTACTTTTTACGGTGCTAACTGAAACCGTCTAAGAAAATACCAGAAAATAAATTGTTGCAGCGCTGGGCCAACTACGGCCTCGTATGTAGGACCTCTCTACCAGAGCCGCCATGGTATCTAACGAGCTGACGAGCCCGTTATTTTTTGAAATGCTACAAGCTTCCTTCCTGAAATGCATTATGTATTGTATCAATTACTTTATGTTTTTGCTCTATTGTAGTGTGACTGAAGTCTGAAACTGGTAAAGAAACTTTGTCTAAAGCCAACCTGGTATTTCGGAATGAATGTATAATAATTTAGATGATTTATGATTTCGTATTCCAATTTGTAGTCTGGCAACAATAACTTGTTGTAGTAGTTTGGAAAATATTGGCAGAATACTGCTAGGTCGATAACATTTAATTATGTAAGGAAATTTCCTTACATAATCAATCATCAACATTTTCTACCTGACTTCTGAATTAATATGATTTCCGCTACCTTCTATTGGACAGGAACGTATTCCGTTAGACAAGCGTTAAAAATTTGTGTTAACATCACGATTCATTCCTTTCCTAGGTAGATATTTAATAACCTCAACTATAATTGAATCTTATCAACAGAATCATTTTATATGGATAGATTAAATAGGCATGTAAGGTGTCTTTGACATTAATGTTAAAAAGTGGTGTAAATACTTTGTTAAGATTCAATTCAAAGGATTCGGCTTTTTTTCAGTAGGATTTTAACGATTTATTATTGACTTTAATAGGTCGTATTTGCTGTTTAGGGCGTCTCATTTTTGATGTTGCCTTCCAGAGTGAGAACTATGTATCTTGACATGGCATTAATTTTTCAGTGTATTCTTGAAAGTATTCGTTTTTAAATTATTTAAGCTGTCTACATTTTCGGTTGCGATTAGTTTTGTCATCTGGGTGTCTTTTTCTTTCGCACACATTCTTACACAGTTTTCTAAGTCTTCATTATTCTAAAAATTTTGTTTTTAGGATATATATATATATATATATATATATATATATATATATATATATATATATATATATATATATATATATATATATATGTATATAAATATAATAAATAGAAACAAATATTTACCATTTGAAATGGTTTTATTGCCTTTCAATAAATTTCATTTTCCGCCATGATCGATACACTTTTGCATACGTTTAAACCAATTTTTATACCACTTTTCCCTTTCCGATTGAGGTACCTCCAAAACATGCATTTTGAAAGCATCAACCGCTTCTTCTGGCTTCAAAAATAGTTGACCATATATTATATTCTACACGGACGGGAAGAAAATGAAATCATTGGGTGCCAAATCAGAACTGTACGGCGGATCACCCATTAATTCGATGCTTTGATCAGCCAAATATTGAGTTGTTCGGTCCGATGTGTGAGAGCTCGCGCTGTTATGGTAAAGAATGATACTCCATCGCTGATTATTTTTTCTTATTTATTCAAAGACTTTAGGCAAATAAATGGTTGTGTACAATTCAAAGCTGATCATTCTACGATTCTTTAGTGGCACTGTAGCCACTTTATAGCCCCTTTATACCAAAAAGCAGGCGATCATTTGCTTGGTTGGCCAGTATTTCTTCCGCGAACAACTTTTGTTGGATTTGGCTCATTTTGAACGGCCCATACAGTCGACTGCTGTTTACTTTCGGATTCTTGCCCATAGATACAAGATTCGTCATTTGTGTAGATATTATACACGGCTTTTGACGCATCACAATCGAATTTTTTGAGCATTTCTTTGCACCATTCGACACTAGCTTTTTTTTGAGCGATTGTCAAATTATGCGGAATCCAAATTTTTTTCATGTTCATGTAAATGTAAAATGTTGTTCATATAAAATATGGGGGGGATGCCTCAATCTCATTGTATCTCACATGCCAATCTTGCTTTATCAGATCGAGCATAGACATTCTTTAAGTTCGTCCGTGAATAAACGATTCACCAAACCAGTGATATACATTGGTTTCAGATGGTGCTCATCACTAAAACTCAAAATGAGTTGATTGGCGCAGTGTTCTTGAGATAATCCACGTCGAAGGTCGTAGTAAATCATCGCACGAAAATTCTCATGAATTAATTCCATTTTCTGAGATGAAATTTTCAAGTCACTAAACAACACAAATAGCGTCAGTATGACAAAACATTCTGAGTACTTATACAGTTAACAATGTAAAAATTTACGAGGTATATGGCGCCTAGCAAGTCAACATCATAGTGTTATATACAGATTCTCGATCTACTCAATTGCAGAAGGAGACATGGTAAGAAGATCTGTCTTGATTCCCGTGAATGTTTTGTGCCTGCATTCATAGGCAATAGGAGACTGTTTGACGAGGGCCCCCCAAAGTTGCATTGAGCTGAAGACAACTTACCCCCTTGCACATCCAGTCGGCGAATCTACCATGGCCTGTTCTTATTCCGTTGACAGACTTCCAGACGTGTCGTGGGAGATCAAATACGTTAAGCTTTTGGTTAGCAGGCATCTTCATATTGATATCAGATGATATGAAAGATGCCTATTCCTTCACCCACTTTTGCTGCATATCAAAGTTTATGCGCGGTAGCTCTTCTGTCGTTCTTACTGTAGGACGTCGAGACTTTAATCTGATAGATGATGCACTGGTAATATCGTCGTATATTGGGAAACTGGACAATGACACTTTTTTTGGACTTTGGCAATTTTTCTATATTGAAATATCAAAGCCTTCCTGCCTTCTAATATGTAGTGAAGGCCAATATGTTGGTGTAGATTTAATTCATCCGGGGCTGAGTATCGAAGTATGAATATTGTCGAACCACATGTGGAACCGCAAAGTTTTTGAAGTATATTATTCCTCATTCGTACCTTGGCTGCTGTATCAGTAAGGTGTTGTTTGTAGGTTAGGGTTAAGTTCAGTGTGATTTCCAAGAATTTCTGGTTTTGGTTGTGTTTGAACTGGGTGCCATTAAAATAGATTGTGAGCCGCTGGTTAGCGAGTTTATTATTTAGATGAAAACAGCAATACTCACTTTTGTTTGGGTTGGGGTCAGTCTCCATTTACGGTAATATTCCTCTAGGACTTTTGTTAAAATATCATTTGTTAAAATATTTCAAAACAGCTCATAGTCTCTATGAAAATGTTGGGTCATTGTTTTAAACGACAGTCTGGTTTGTTGATTCTTGTTGTTGAATATTGACACGGAGATATAATCACCGTAAGTCAATGTTTTGTCGATATGAAGTTGGTGAAATAACAAAAGTAAACGTCAGGAAAAATTAGCCAAATAATTTTTATTTCACGAGGATAAAGCTCCAACTCACAATAGTTAGCATTTATATGACTACAATTTATTCAATGAACCTCTTTTAAAATCATATTGCTGTAGAATGAGCTTGCTTCAAATAAATGATCATAACTGTAACAATATTATTCTTGGACACTTCCTTCTATTATTAATTTGAGTATTGTATATTCCACCTTTATTTATTACAAATATATGATGGTATCAGGTAACGAATAAAGATCATGCAGTTTTGAATATTAACGTATGGTAAAGACAGACAATTTTTCAAAATGATTTATTCAGGAAAATATTCCTCCAAAACACACACTTACACAAGCTTACACTTAGATTTTATGTATTTATTTTGAAAACGTCTTGATAACAAATAAAAAGACCTCATACATGTCCCAGTTTCTTCCACCAAAGTTCGTAATATTATTTAGTTTCCACGAAGCTTACGTCCTCTTATTACGCAAAACTGAAATCGTATATACACAAATATACAGATCATACCCATAATTTCTCTTCAGTTCGAATGTATTCTGTAACTTTCATAAAGTGCTTTGTAAGATAGTAAACAAAAATAAATATAACGAGATTATTAAGGCTTACTAAGAACACATAATTTATTTTTTCGTGGTCTGATGCCGAGTTGTTTCTGTTATATATTTTTTTTTCTAAAGACTCCAAAAAATGATGAATATAATATGTTTTTCTTAGAAAATTGAATATCAGAAAGAAAAAAAAATTAATTGACTAAGCATCTCGAGCTTTTTTACTGGTATGATTTCCTTTTGTTTTTATAAAAAGTTTTTTTAAAGTGGGACCTGTATAAATAAGCAACATTATGTATTTCTTATCAAAACAATTTACTGTAAACTTTTATAAGCTATTCAACTTTTTTTCACCCAATCTACAACATTTTGACATTTGTATATATATTTTCGTTATATTAGTATATATATATATATAATTATATATATATATATATATATATATATATATATATATATATATATATATATATATATATATTACATACATATATATATATATATATATAGATATATATATATATATATATATATATATATATATATATATATATATATATATATATATATATATATATATATATATTACATACATATATATATATATATATATATATATATAGATATATATATATATATATATATATATATATATATATATATATATATATATATATATATATATATATATATATATATAAATTCCTCGTAATAATTCCTCCGCCAACCATACTTAATATTCACGTGATTTG
Organism: Cosmopolites sordidus; assembly: GCA_031761425.1. Classification (NCBI taxonomy): domain Eukaryota; kingdom Metazoa; phylum Arthropoda; class Insecta; order Coleoptera; family Curculionidae; genus Cosmopolites; species Cosmopolites sordidus. Next base: position 705,064 of record JARFXV010000900.1, read on the forward strand.
GCTTTGAGAGATTTTGATGAGATTTTTGACTGTTCCCAAAACTGAAACTACCTTTCATCGCTGATAGTATTTTAATTCCTGACAAGCATTTCGGCATTTCGGCAAGCAATTCCTGACATTCATTATATATATATATATATATATATATATATATATATATATATATATATATATATATATATATATATATATATATATATGTAAATATTCCATATATACATATGGAAAAATATGTATTAGGTTTTTTCCGGGTGCACATTTTTTTCCCTTGTCGAATTGGTCCTTATCGGGAACTTGCAGACGTTTCGCCAAAATCTCATTTGGCATCTTCGGCGCTTAGGATCGCGAGGTTCGTGACTTTCTGAGAATGATCGGAACTACTACTACTACTTGCCTGGATGGGAAGTTGACCCGGAGACCCCTACTTTTGTTCCTTTTTGTTTCCAAACTGGTGACATGTCTCAGGCTTGGAGGAGTTTTGATATGCCGTTCTGTGGGCATGGATATTTGACCAAATTGAAAGGTCATACTGGGGCGACGGCGGGCAATGAAGTCGCCGGGATACTGATTAGTGGATTTTCCGAAAGGAAAGCTGTTAAATGGAACTTATCCCATAAATTGTCTAATTATCTTATCCCATAAATTGTAAATAGGAATGTCTGAACCGTTGGGAAATTTGTTTCCTAATGGATTTCTACATTCCTTACAAACCATGGGGCGTTGATAATGGTTCGGGGCGCACGGGGTTGGAACGGCTGGAGTCGTTTAATCGATGTAGCTAGAAGATATGGGAATTAATGGGATAATAGGATTTATGAACACCTTGTCTTGTGTCCAAAAATAAGGACCGAACGGATCATGGTTTTATACACTGTTAGTTAATTTCAAGTGGAGAGCTTACTTTTTCTGTTGATGAGTTGGTATAGCACACGGAACATTCCGTGGGCTTTCCCGATTGTCTCTTCTAGGTGCCGCTATTCAAGGCCCAGATAGTGCGCCATTTTAGCCCACTTGATTGGAATTCAGCAATCCGGACTTGCTGATCTAGTTTAGATCTTCTTCGAGTGTAGGGGATGGCCTAAGTTTTAGAACGGTTGATGGTGAGTCTCCATTCCATCAACCATTTGGAAGCTTTCAACATCTGCTTCTGGAACCTGGACGTAATCATCGAGGCTCTGTAGTCAGACCTATAAAGAGCGGAGTCGGCAGCATAGAAAGCTGTTTCTACATACGGAATTTTCAGAAAGTCTGCCATGTAGATATTAAAGTTTATGGGGGCGAGAGGAGAGCCTTACCGTACACCCGCTTCTATTTGCTGGACGTTAGATAAAACACGATCGACTAGTACTTGGAAAGTGCATCCAGTCAGAAAAGATGTTATTAATCTCACAAGATCCTTGGGTATGCCTAGTCCAAGATGCCAGACTCTGTAAAAAGTCTTCGAGAGGTCCAGAAAGACAGCTTCCGTGTAACGTTTTCTGCCGAACTCCCGTCTGACATCCGCGGCGAGCCTCAACGTCTTATGGATAGCGGCGTGGCCCCTATGTTCGGCAGGATCTTATTATCGGCGAGAAAGTTGTTCAGAACATGAAGAATTTCGGTGACTTTGCCGAGTGTACTTGGCAAGCTAATTGGTCTATAGCTGCCTATAGGTCTCTAGTCTTGTGGATTATCATGATTTTAGCGTGCTTCCATGAAGTACGAACGTGCTGGAGTCTGAATATCGCATTGACGATGTTCGTTAACTGCGCTATTTGCTTGTTTGGTAGTCGTTTCAGCTGCATCGGAGAGATTCGATCGTGACCTGGTGCTTTTCTTAATTTTAGTCTACGGCTAATGTTATGTTTTCTATTTGGAGAGATTAGACGGCTGATCAAGTAGCCTGGGTGGTACATGATGGTACATTGTTTGAAACATGAGAATTTCTTGTTTTAACTTATCAACTTTACTCCTCTTATGACTGAAGGCCGAATCGAGGTCATCTGTAGTTTGTAGGTCTTTGTGAAGAGTTCCGCTTTTTCCTTCCTGAAGACGTCGTAATTTGCACCATTCTTTAACGAAGGAATCGGCGCTATCGCCTTTCCTCCACGAGATCTGGCCATTTTCCATAATGATCGACTGACCGTGTCAACTGACGCTAAGAAATCCTCCCACCTGAGATCCCTGAACCCTTCGAGGGCCCGTTGGACCTCTCTTTTAACCTCGTCTGCACGATGGCCGAGCTCAGGATCCCCAGTAAAGCGGTAGCGCCTGTACAACCTGTTCTTAGATCGTATCTTCTGCTTTAGCTCGGGCGAAATGTCCGATGCTGCCGTAGAAGACACTGTTGAGATATTAGTCGCCACGTTAGTGGCTTCTATTATGTCTGTAGTTGATTTCCTGACCGCATATTCGAGCTGCTGAATGTTATCAATGCGCGGATTAGGCCCGTTGTTTTACAAATAGTCTTGGAATTTATTCTAGTGGATATTAGAAGTTTGTTTCGCTGGGGGGGGGGGGGGGGGGGGTAGATTATCCACCATTGTTCACATCACATCAATCACATCACATTGTTCACATCAATCACCTGCAATGCGACCGTATTAGTAAGATTTTTAACAAGAAAAAGAAAGAAAAGAATCGAGTTGGTTCGTGAGGGATAAGCATATTCAGACCGTGCATGCGCGGCAATTCTGGCAGGTCAGAGCCCCTCTTATTTGTCTGACTTGAACCCCATACTCTGTTATGAGCATTGAAATCTTCTTCAACGATAATTCTAGTGTTATTAGATAGAAAACCGTTGACCTACGCCTGAATCGAAGTCATTTCCGTTTTTCTGATACCATGATAGGTTTATAAGATTTCCTTCTAGGAACACTTGTACCGGCATTACTTTCGAGGAATTAAGGCCGGTCGGAGGCAAGAGGTGATGCCTCATTCCTCTCCTCACGAGAATCAACCAATCAATCAATCTTCTTGCCATTCTACGTTATGATGTTGAATGAGTTTTTATTACTCATTATAGGGCTGGGCTGGAACTGGGCTAGGGCAGCACTTATCTGCTGCTGGAACATTGAAACTATTTGCTGCATCATCTGCCCCATTATGGCTGCGATATCTGGCGGCATTTTGGGAGCTTTGGGATCTCTACTGTTGGAGTAACCTATTTTGGAGCAATTGACTGTCAAGATGCCTTGCTAGAATTAGTTTGGGTGCCTCAGACAAAGGTTGGGGCCGGGATTTTTGGCGCTGGTTTAGTGGCTTTTGGCGGAGATTTGGCCCGGACTTTTTTTGGGGGGTCGCTGTGGGCAGGAGTGTTAACGGTTTATTGCAGTCGCGTGAATGATAGCCGCTTGAGCATTTCATGCACTTATTCGGTGCATGACATTTCTTAGCCATATGGCCGAATACTTGGCGGTGGTTATAATACTGCGAAGTTTCTTCATTGGACCTTATGTTCTCTACTTTAATCCTCTCATAGAACAAGTATTTCGTATTATATATCCCACATTCATCACGGGTAAGTTTACATATACCTTCGCGAATGGAACCCTTTTTTTTTCGTCTACCAGTGTTGCACTTTCGCTGGGTTAAAACCCAGTTAAAGTTCTTTTAATTCGTCACGGATATCCTTTTCTGGTACCATTTCGACGATTCTCAGCAGCACATGTAGCTGATTTTCTTCCTTAGTGCAGAAGGAGTGGTATGCCACTTTCTCCTGCTCGAGATAGGCCGTGAGAAGCCTGTACTCGTAAGCCGTTTTGGACTGTATCTTGACACCTTCAAACCTATTGGTGGCTTTTTCGGTGCAGATCTTCCCGTCTGTTATAGCGATTATGACTTTCATGAAATCCGTTTTATACCTTAGTACCACTAGGGGCACTTTTGTTGATTTTTGGCAAGCCTGTTTGGGTGCATCTTTGTTAACTTGCTATATTATGTTATCTCTGTATATTCCGTACAAAAACTTATATACTTATTTTAGCTAGTTATAAAGAAATAAGCCAAAAAATTCCAAAAACCCGTTAGATAACGTCACCAAAGGCGATGCCAAACTCTCAGTTAGTCATTCCAGAGTACAGACAAATCCGAGCGCAGAAAAACACATCTTCCTTCTCTTATTAATCTGATTGGAATGAGAACGATCGGTACTACTACTTCTTCCTGGAGGTTAAATTGACCCGAAGGCCTTGACTTTGGTTCTCTGATTTGTTCCGGTTGTCGCGACAAAGTCGTTTATCCGGAGGGTTTTATTTGCCGTTTTTTAGGCAGGATTGTGATGACTGAGGTGAGGGGTCATGCTGGAGCAACGACCGGCAAAGAAGCTGCCGAAGCTCTGATTAGCGGATTGTCCGAAAAGGACGCCGTCTCTAGGAATTTGTCCAGTAATGTGGACAGGAATATCTGAATCTCTGGAATATCTGTCTCCCGGTGGATTTGCGCATTCCTTACAAACCATGGAGCGTTGCGAAGTGCACGTAAATGAAAAGATTGAAGTCTTTTAATCGAAGAGATTGGGAGGAACGGGAACCAGGCCGGATGTCATATATAAGGACTGATCGGACCATGGTTTTATACAGGGTTAATTGGTGAGCTTACTTGTGAGCTTACTTCTTCCATTAATTAGGGGGTACAGTATGAGGAGCATGCCGTATGCTTTCCCGGTAGCCGTTTTGAGATGCGACGACCACGTAAGGGCCTTGTCGAACTCCAAACTAATCCCAAATAGTGGCCCGATTTGGCCCACTTGATAGAGATTCCGTGTATATGGATATTCTGGAGAATTATTGGCTGTCTGGGTTTTGCTGCGATTGATTGCTAGTCGCCATTCGACCAGCCATCTCGTGGCTTTCAGCATCTACCTTTGCGCCTAGATGTAATCACCCAGGGAGCGTGGGCCGACGTATAAAAAGCCGTATCATCAGCATAAAATGCAGTCTGCACGTGCAGAATCTTTGGAAAGTTCGCCATTTAGACATTGAAGATTACGGGGCAAGAGGGGAACCTTGCGGTACTCTCGCTTCGATTCACTAGACTGATGAAAGAGCACCATCGACTAGCACTTGGAAAGTGCGTCCGGTCAGAAATGATGCCAAAAGCTTGACTAGGTCTGTTTGTAAACCGAGTCTGAGCATCTTGACTATGAGTTCAAGATGCCAGACTCTATCGAATGCTTTCGAGAGGTCTAAAAAGACATCTCCGTCGAGAGACGCGCCGCCTGATGGACGGCTGCATGCCCCCTCCGGAAACCAAACTGTTCGTCCATCAGAGTATTCTTATCAGCAAGAACACCGTTCAGAGCACGTAAAATTGCTCTTTCGGCGATCTTACCGAGGGCGGTGAGCAAGCTAATAGGCCTATAGCTACTTGGTTCTTGCGGGGATTTTCCTTTTTTGAGGATACGATGATTTGGGTGTGTTTCCATAGAGATGGAAAGTGTTGAAGTCTGAAAATTGCGTTGACTATATTAGTCAACTGCGCAATTTGCTTATTTGGTAGCCGTTTCAGCTGCATCGGGGAGATGCGGTCGCGACCAGGAACTTTTCTGACTTTCAAACCTCGGATAATATCATGTATTATCTTCGGCGAGACAATTTGGCCGATCAAGTAGCCTGGGTTAGGAGTTCCGTGGTAAGAAAAAATTTCCTGTTTGAACTTTTCAACGTCATGGACAACCTGGACTGAGCATTGATTCGTTAGATTCTTTATGATAAAGAAATCTAAGAAGCTCCTAAAGCGGGAAGGCTCATCTGGAACAAGGAGGTTCAGCCCGTATCTTGTTCCTCTTCTCCTGTTTGTCAGATCTGAGCGCCATGATTGGTTATGAGCGTTGTAATCTCCTCCAATGGAGCGTTGTTATTTAGGATCCTGCCAACTTTACCTGAATCGAAGTTATGACAGGCTCTCTGGTACCATGAAGATAGGTTGATGAGATTACCTTCCAGAGCCACTTGCACAGACATGACCTCTCAGGAAGTAAGGCCCGTCGGAGGCAGCAGGTTATGTCTGATTCCTCTCTTAACGAGAATCATCAGACCATTCCCCGCTCCGCCGAGCCTATCCTCCCTATAACAGCAAAAATTCCTCACGCCGAACCTTTCGCTCGGTTTAAGGAAGGTTTCCGGAATCAGGGCCACATCTATGCTGTGATCTTCTAGAAACGCAGTAAGTTCCAATTTTTTCCCGCTCAAGGAATTGGAGTTTCACGACACTACCATCAACGAATTTTTATTATTCATTGCAGGGCTGTAACATGGCTAGTTCAAAATTAATCTGCTCCTGAACCATAGCAGCCATCTGCTGCATCATTTGCTCCATCATTACCGAATAGTTTGGTAATTGAATTTTCGGAGCTTCCAACCTGGGAGGGGCAACCGACGCAGCGTCCGGGGCTTTTCTATTATTTTCCGTACCCCAAACGACCATTGGGGGCGGAACCTTTGGCGGCGGTTTGGTTGAGACCTTCGGTTGTGATTTCTTGCCCTCACCTTTGATCGGGGGTCTTTGGGACAGGTTTTCCCGTTAGTTGGGTGCAGTCTACCACAATTAACGCATTAGGCCGGAACGTTCTTCGGCTTCTTGCAATCCACTGCGAGGTCTCCCTGTTGGCTCGAACATTTTCCACTTTGATTTTCTGGTGGACCAGATATTTGATATTATGAATCCCCTTTTGTTGTTTAGGAAGGATTACATATACCCTAGCTAGTGGACCCTTCTTGTTTTTCCACCTTTGTACCTTAGAGGGCGTATAGCCTAGCTCGACGAGCTCTTCTCTGATTTCCTGCTCTGTGACCGTTTCCACGATGTTATGTAGCAAAACGTGGAGCTGTTTCTCATTCCTTGTACAAAAGGTGTGATAAGCTATGAATTCCTTATCAAGGAAGGCCGTCAACTTTATGCAGTCGTCGGCCGTCTTAGGCTGTATCTTAACCCCTTCTGGGCGATTCAGCGCCTTGTCAGTCCCTATTTTTTCGGTGCAGATGAAGGTCATGACCTTCATGTACTGATTTTTATTTCTCAATACCACCGGCGGGACTTTCTCATTCTTTCTGGCCGGGGTTTTTGCTGCGGCAGCCTCCTTGGCTACTGGGGTTGGGACGCCGCTAGGACCAGCCACTACGGCGGGTCTTTTTCTGGGCGCCTGTTCAGGCTGTTTATCTTCCTGAGAGTAAGGTCTCGTGCGCTTGGTACGATGCCTTTTCCTGGCGGAGACGGTCTCAAAATCTGAGAGTTCTCTCTCTCATATGTTTCGTCTCTCGAGGTTCAGACTCATCAGGGCGCCGACATATTGAAGCCTCCAGTTGAAGGGATAGGTGGGGCTCCTTCTCGGTCAAGCAACCAACAGAAATGTTCATTTAGGCGGAGACGCAGGTTGTTGTGTGTTCCACATGAGATTATGGAACCCAACGGCTCAGTGTGTGATGACACTCAGCTACTGCTGTCTCATTGGACACAGTCCAAGAAAATCTAACCCTATATGTATATATATATATATATATATATATATATATATATATATATATATATATATATATATATATATATATAATTTGTATATACAAAATTTTACGCAACCGGTATAAGTAAACTTGTTTCTCGTTGGTAAAAGTGTTGATTGTAATGCTTTTTATATCGATTAAGTGCGTTTTGTTTGAGCTGAGATGCAGATCTTTAATGGTTATAATTCTTAAATTAAAATGCACATATCTCAGCTCAAACAAAACTAACTTAATCGAAATAAAAGCCATTTCAATCAACACATTTTTGCCAATATAAAACAAGTTATTTTTATCAGTTGCGTAACATTCAGGAGTCGTGGAGGCAACGAAGTTGTTGAAAACAGTTTTTGCATCTTGAGTTTTAAAAATATTTTAAAACTCGGGCGGAAAGTTGTCGAGATGCTTGAAAAATTGGTAGTCGGTAGGCGAGTATGACGAATGGTCGAGAATTTCGTAGCCCAACTCATGCAATTTTGTCGCGTAACCATTGAGTCATGCAGCCGTTATCGCGTGAGCATTGAGTCATGTGGTTTGGTACCGAGTTTTTTTTTTTACTTTTGAATCTCCTGCATATGAAAATCGTTACATGCATTACGCCTACTTCAGAGGCAAGCTCCCGAACAGTTGTGCGTGTGTTGTGTCATTGGCTTCAACTAAAGCCCTCAATTGGTCGTTGTCAACATCCGATGGTCGACCATTACGCTCATCATCTTCAAGGCTCTCATCACTGCAACGAAATTTTTTATACCACCATTGCGCAGTACGGTCATTAGTGGTGTCTAAGCCAAATACATCCTTGATATCAGGAGCTGTTTCGGTAGCTTTTAGGCCTAGTTTGCACTGGAACAAGAAAATTGTGCGAATTTGCTTTTTGTTCGTGATACATTTAACGCTCTAAAAAAAAATGCCAAAATTATTTTACAACAAAACTGCAAAATTAAAATAAAATGTAAAGTCAAAGCAATTTAAAACAAACTTTCTTAACAACCTATCTATCTCTATTCTATTCTTAGTCTATATATATATATATATATATATATATATATATATATATATATATATATATATATATATATATATATATATATATATATATATATATATATATATATATAATAGACACACACATAATATTAAACAGAGAATTTTCACCTATAAGCCACTATGGTGTTCCGCCCATTCATTCAGCCGCTACCATAACGGCAGGAAGTAAGTCTTGAAATCGGTTTCTAGCCTGATGACGACTATTAAACTTACTACCCTATCTGGGCCTGGGCGTGCCACGTGAGCTCACTGGACCAAAGTTCCTGCGAATGTTAACCGTGGAACCTGCGTTCAACTCGAGCTTGACTAATGCCCAAAAGTACCAACTACCGTCCCATCTCCAGTTAAGTTATTTCTACCGTGGAACGTATCTTTTTCTAACAATTGTGAAGTTCATTACCCCATCTACATCATTCCTCCCACTAATCCTCGGTCTTTCCCGGTTTTCTCGGTACAATGGTATACATTGTAGTTATCTCCTGAGCCAGCTATCTTAACTCATTCTTTTTTGTGCCCAAACTATATTATTTCGTTTTACTCTTTTTTGAGTCAATGGATTAGTAAATCACTAAATAATAACCACTTTTTGTGAGCAAAATTAGAGCATATAACTAAGTTGTTATTTCACCAGAATGGTACTACATACGGAAGTGCTCAAGCAATTTATTACGTACTTAATTTCTTGACGTATATCCTTAATGTCAACAAATATTAGCCAAAGCAGATCAAAACATATAAAATGCAGCAGAGGAAAGGACATATTTATCAGTGATGAGGTAAAGTCGCAATTAAGTCTAGAACGTGCAACATAAAAATGAAAAGTTCTTGAATAAATTCATATCCGGTTATGTAGTAAGATTAGAATCTCATAATATATGATCACTTAAAAAGTTATCTTACAATATATTTATGTTTCTTTTATTTAATATTTGGCCACTGAATATACGATCATAAAATGAAATGAAATTTCATCATTATTTATCATGTTTAATAAGTCCCATGAATAAACGAGGGCCATAAAGTTATTTTACTGCCAAATCTTTAGTTCTCAATTCTGAGACCTTATTTATGTCGTCGCTTATATTCTTTGTCCTAGGCTGAATATTACGACATTCCAGCAACAACTTTATGATATCCTTTTTGTTATTAAATTAACGCTACATCGGAGAGGGTTCGGATACTTGGATTCGGAACGTATAAATGCGTTCATAGAATTGCTTAAAGCTTTAAGTGACAAAACACAGTTAATACATTGTGTGATCAACAATTTTGTCAAGCTTGAGAAGCTTCCATATTAAAAGTACAAAAATGTTCTGTTTGTCCCCTAAACAAGAAGCAAACTATATAGTATACATAAACGACATAACTAAATAATGATTTTTCAACTGTAATGAAATATAATTTAGTTAATATACAAAATACATTTTAATGGATAGATGGAGCTGCTGGAAAAAGCTTTCATGGCGTGCTAGTTAACTTTTTCAGACCGTCAACTGTTAAATCCTCTGATTCATTAGTTTCGTTTTTGCAGTTATTTAGTTAAGACTATAAGAATTTAGTTTGTCCACGTGGCACTTGTTTGTAGACTTGACCAAATACATTGCTGGTCAGACATACTGAACAGCTCACAATGTTAAAACTACTCTCGGACTCTACTTTGGAGAACTTAACAATTCTGAATATTTTTAAGGGTTAACAAATTATTGAATTTATATAATCCATAATTTAAATATATCGAGATTATACATTATAGATTATATACATTATAGATTATGTTGAAAAAAGTATCATTTCAAACGATTCTGTAATTTATTTTCAATCAACATATTTTTCAGTCCATGCTTACAAAGTAATTAAGTATTGTTTCTTATAGTTCCTTACTATCTTTAAACACTCAATTCATACCGTAATAAGTGATAATCGGAAGAATTCCAGGTCTAGTCAATATAGATAATAATTATTCCTTCCTTCCGGATGATTAACGTATTTATTATCTATTAATATTTATGATGTATAATTGTCTCGAATAAAAGACAACTCTCTTCTCATTGACCAATTCTAGGCATCATTGACCAATTCTAGGCAGGCCAAAAGTTTAAGACCACCTTTAAAATTTTCCAAAATTTGTTTTAATTCCCAAATTAATATTTTCTTTTAACTCGCTAATATTGGTTATATTTACACAACTTAATATACTCTATCTATACCTGCAAAAATAGGTTTATAATTATTTTAATATTGGTACACGCAAAGGTTAGGATAAAAGTAAAAAGTAAAGTGTTTGGGTTAGAGGCGCATCAGCAACTAGGCTATTTAGCGACTGGACCTACAGCTTAACGTGGGTTCCGAACCACGGTCATCAGCTTCCGACAAACCCAGGCCAGCACCCCCCTCGGGCTATAAACCCTTGGTTATGTGCCTACCCATAAGTCTATCAGGAAACCTACCGACTGGCGAGTGACCAACGTAGAACACTTCTCAGAAGGCATCCGGCCTTACCCAGCCTTTAACTGGCGTGACTGAGGGGTAATTCGTAGTCGGATTTTACACTCTTGCCTAGAAACAATCATAAACATTTAGGAAAGATAAACGGACAGAAGAAAGAAAAATAACCATCCGAGCGCTGGAATCGAACCAGCTATCGCTCCAGCGCGGATTCGACAAAGCAGGCGCTCTTACCGCCGCACCAACGCGACCGGCAGGTTAGGATAAATTGTCGAAGAGAATGACAAAGTAGATTCTGGGAAGCTACTGTAGAGTGGCAGCGATTGTAAGATTGTTTTGTCGAACCGCTTTACTCTGTTGCAAGATCCAGAAGAGATGGAAATAACAGATTAGTATGAAAAAGGTATCGGCAATGTCCATGAAATGGCTGGTGCAATAACACCTGCAGGAAAAAGTTTCAAAACAGTCAAAAATCTCCAGTGAAATCATTGATTGAATGAAAAAACGGTCAGACAATGAGCAGCATGGGGTCCTTTTGCCAAAATCGAGTACATCGAGCTTTGCAAACCTATAATAAAACATATTCTAAAAGAAACCCGCCGGTTCAACATGCGGCTAGTGCAAAAAACACTGGAATAAAACAAGGAAATAAACAAAGCTTAACACAAGCTGAGAAATAAAAGAGCACAAATGGTTGTCTTAATGTGTGACGTTGGCACAGTATGTAGGGCACTTACGGAAATGTTAGGAAATGTTAGGTTAGGAAATGTTAGGTTATCAAAAGATTATATTTAAAGTTATGAAGTATGAAGATCAAAACCGAACAAAGGCAACAATGCCCACGGCAGGGTAAATGCCAGATATCCTGGTTAACGAAGTGACATGCTATAAAGCGTTGAAGAATTGTAAGGCTCCAGTAAGGGACAGTGCAACGGTTCAAAAGCTAAAAACTGATGGTCGAACTTTATATAAAATACTATCAAAATTATATTCAAAATGCTACAAACAACAAAAAATACCCAGTCTATGGAAAAAATGCTCTATATCCCCTCCATAAAATGCCTCCTATCACTAATGTACAAAGTCTTTACCAAGATAATAACTAAAAGAATATTAAGAACACTGAACGACGCACAACCACAGCAAGCTGTATTCAGAAGTGAATTCAGTACAATGGATCGTATCCAGGTTATTCAACAGGCCATAGAAAGGCACATTGAATACACATACCACTGTGATTGGCTTTTATTGACTATGAAAAGACATTTGACTTATTATCATAGCAAGTCATAATGGATGCAGTACTTAACCAAAGCATAGATAGAGCATATGCAAACCTACTGGTATCTATGTATGAGGAAGCTACAGCGAAATTTCACATGAATGACCTTGAAGTTAAAAATGTGTATGGTGTATGGCTCAATATAGCCTGTTCTTTTCTCAGCCTGCCTTGGAGAGGTATCTTGTAATCTGGATTGGGAACAGGATAGAACAAAGATTAGTGGTGTAGACTTAAGAAATCTTATGTTATTGTTTTCTTGGTACAAGATCCAAAGGATCTATAAAAGCACGTACAGGGGCTGCAAGGTGCAGGAGAACTATTTGGCTTGAGAATAAACCTGGAATAGAGTTAGGTTATGTTCAATATATATCAATATATTTCTCTTTTACATATATCTTCGGCAGACGATTTTAATGGAGTGTGATACCGCTCAGGAAGTGGAATGACTTGTTAAATGTGGCTCGCAAACATTTTGGCAGACTGAACACAGTCTTTAAGAAAACTCCCACTATGCCTAAAGAGAACAGCCTTTGATCAATGCGTTCTGTCCATTTTGACATACTGATGTGAAACATGGACACATCACAATCAGTTCAAATGGATGGCCAATATATATATATATATATATATATATATATATATATATATATATATATATATATATATATATATATTAATTCCTCACAATAATTCCTCCGCCAACCATACTTAATATTCACGTGATTTGGCTTCATGAGATTTTTGACTGTTCCCAAAACTGAAACTACCTTTCATCGCTGATAGTATTTTAATTCCTGACAAGCATTTCGGCACAATTTAACCAAAGGTCAAAAGTGCTTCAAAATATGACACGATCCCTTTCAGCATTGTATACATACAAAGAGTCTTTTCTGAATAAAACTTATTGATAACGATAAATAAAGAATGTCTTGTAATTTATTGTTATACAAGTAACTATTTGGTTTCCTTTGCATAGATCCTGAAAAGGTACCGAATAAAATAAAAGGAATACTTTTTTTAACAATTGTTGATAAATGCGTTTGATACAAGAATGAATTACGCACGGAGACAGGCTCAGCTTTAATAAGTCTATATTTATTGTTTTCCAACAACAGTCTTAGAACTTTCCTAGGATCCTGGAGACATTACTTTGAGAAATGGTAACTGACCACCAAGATAATGCAATATCATGAGCTAGGGTTATTTTTTTGTGGGCTTATAGTAAATCTCTGGTTTGCAGGCATAAATCCCGAACAATCCTTGACCTTAAATGAAACGTTCAGGTCAGTATTGAAAATATACCACGCTATATGTGTGTCAAAGTATTTTGAAAATTGAGTCCCTAAAATAATTTCTACAAGACAAAGCCGAGGGGGGAGATTTTAACGATATTATTTTCGAAACTTATAGAATTATCTCATGTTATTAGACAGCCTTTTATGTCTATTACAAAAACCAAAAGTGAGAATATTATTTGAAAAACCAATAAGACGTAAATTCCTAGTGAAAAATAAACCTAGAAATCATGTGAACCAGTTCCAATATCTTGGTATAAATATGTCAAGCTCCCACGATCCAGTCAAAGCATTGAGAACCATCAGTAATCGCGGAATACTGAATGGAGATAGCAACTACCAGCCAGTACGTAAGAAACATCAGACCTATGATGACATATGGCACAGAGGCACTTGATAATATATTTAAAACCAAGAAAATGATATGAGTGGCCGAATTTCGACCCTAAGATCTATATTAGCAAGACCAGGAAGATCAAGGTGAAACATCGTTATAAGAGACAAATGTAAGATTCGAGATACAGTGAGATGAGGGAGTTAAAGATACGATGGTGCCACTTACAGAAAGGATGAGAGGCAACGAACTATCTCCCATTGCTCTATAAAAGAAACCACCCGGAACCCGACCACCAGGAATAACAGCGAAAATATGAACAACTTTAGAATTAACATATCACATAAAAAAAAGAAGATATTTTGAATAACATTTTATTTATCCAAGCCTAATTAAAGGTCCTTGTAACTTTTACTTCATAGTTATGTCCATAAAATAAAGGGTTGTGCAATAAGGGTGGGAGAACTTTAAAATAAAAGCCAATAGTAACTGCACGTGATACTTCTGTACGTGAATACTGTACGTGAAAATATGAACAACTTTAGAATTAACATATCAGATAAAAAAAGAAGATATTTTTAATAACATTTTATTTATCCACGCCTAATTAACCGTCCTTGTAACTTTTACTTCATAGTTATTTCCATAAAATAAAAGGTTGTGCAATAAAGGTGGGAAAACTTTAAAATAAAACCCAATAGTAATTGCACGTGATACTTCGGTAACTGCAATTTTTTCTTGAAAAAGAAATAATGGCATTGTATTTTGAAGATAACGTCGATCAATATACCACATATTGTGTGGTATATTCTCAATAGTGGGCGAATGTTTCCTTTAAGGTCAAGAATAGTCCGGGATTTATTTTTGTAAACCAGAAATTTAATATAACCCCATAAAAAATAATCCAAGGGCGTGAGATCGCATTATTCTGGTGGCCAGTTAACATTACCATATCCCAAATAACGCACCCTCGAAACTTTTCTTGCAATGAATCGATTGTCTTATGGGACATATGACAAGCAGCACCATCTTTTTAAAAGGAAACAGTGTTTATATCCACATTTATCAGTTCAAGCCAAAAATATTCTATGGTATATTCCTGGTATATTCCTGAAGCGTTAACCATTAACAGTAATGCGATTTCCATCATAGTCTTGAAAAAATAGGTCTTATTACACCATCCATCAGCCCAAAAATCACACCAAATAGTGACTTTCTGACGATGAAGAAATAACTCACGAATTACTTGAAAAATCCTACAGTTATGTCCGTTCACAAATTCATTAAGCCAGAAGTGTACTTTCTCAGAAAAAATTAGATTTCCACCAAGTCGGGGTCGCCTTGTAATTTCTCTAGGGCCTAGTTCACGAATATTCGACGCATATGAACTGAATTGACACAATGTACTGAACAGTCTATTCTGTAAACTACGAGTGGCATTTGCGTTTCAATCAGGTATCAAATTTGTAACACTCTTATTGGAATGCTCTTTATATTTTAAAATAAACATTTTATTAGCGATGTACCCAAAAGTGTATCAAGAAAAAGTCAGTATCAATTTTATTTTAAATTCTATACTTAAAAGAAATGTTTAACTTTTTGATGGACCCAGGTTGTATAGAAAACAATACTCTGTCTCGTTAACAATAAGTGTTCCGTTCCATCATAAACTTAGCTAAAAAGATGTATTATCATTTCAGGAAGCCGAGCTGAAAGAAGAGACCATTACAGAGGACATAAAATGTCACTCTGGCTCAATCTCATACCGCAGCTACATCGACCTGGCGAAGGCGATGACGTGTCCATGAGGCATCACCATTTCCAAGAGGAAGACGATCAGTATTACGACGGTAAGTGATAGAAAATATGGTAATTCTTTCGACGGAAAAGGTTTTCTTTTTATTATTTACGAAGGTGTAAAAAGCTTTATAGATTATTTAGGATGGATGTTGTGGGGGAGAGGGAGGATTCGGGGACAAAGTAAAAGCAGATAAAGAAGTGACGTCGTAACCGAAAGTGTCGAGATTGGAATAAAAATAAAAAGAACAAATCACAAAAGTGCTTTACTTGATGTATGTCATTGATAAAAAATAAGATTTGCTTTAAAAGTTTATTCACGGTACATTTGGTACGGCCATAATAATGAGTATTTGTCTGGAATGCTGAATATATCTTTTTCTAACCAATCGAAGTAGAAGTCATAAACAATCATTAAACATTTATCATCACTTTTTTAACCATTTTAAGTTTAGTGATGCAAGGCGATGGGAATGGTCACTTTTCGTCTGGCGGAACCCTACTTGATATTTGTCGCCTTATTTTGTTCAATTAATTTGCCATTGAACTACAGTTTAATCTTCTGAAGCAAGAAAGTTCTTTATGAATTATTCAGTCAGAAGCGTATTAGCATTTAGTTAACACATAAACAAGACACAACATATCATTGGAGCAAATACGGCATTCGACTGAATAACTAAGTGCCTAAAACTACTCAATAAACATATTATTATGAATAAATTCCTGATACACTGAGAACCTGAAAAATGATCAAGCAACAATTTATCATTTCTAGTCATGAAAAATAAAATTACAAAAAGATCAAAATATTCTACATATTCATAAAAAAATTCCAAATATCAAAAAACTTTAAACTCTATAAAAAAAACTACATGTCGCTTGCATGTAATTTTGATTTCATAGAACCCTACATTACACATTGAAAAAAAAAATAATTTGGAGGATATACCAATAACTTTTTTTTCATTCAAGTTTCAATGCTGAAAATGTTTCTAAATCATTCCGGGTGTCGATCCGTTGATTCTGTGAAGAGTCACGACGTTTCGCTAACATCTCATTTGGCATTTTTAAGTATTGTCCGCTTCAACGGAAGCGTCCAACTGACGTGCATGGGTCGTTGTACTCCCCATTATAGCCGGCCGGCGACTGCGCAGATTATATCGATGTAGTTCGGAACTATTTGCGGCGCTCGGCAACGCTGTCGGGCGTCCGTTTATTGATTTTTCTACCTCGCCGCCACGTTGCCGCGTTTCTTCTTTTTTCAGAAAGGATTTCCATACTTTTGGAATGTTACGAGCGTCGTTTCGCGTATTTAGCTCATCCCTTTCTTCTATTTCAAGGGCTTCTCAGATTGTTCGGACCTTGTAGTTTTCAATATTCGTTATTTCTTTGGCTCCTTCAAAATTGATTTTATGTTCTGTTTGTAGATGGTGCTGGAACAGAACGGAAGTGGTTTGACTGTTTTTAAGTTGTTTTTATGTTCATGTATTTTGGCCGATATTCGTCTGTTTGTTTGTCCAATGTATGTTCTATTGCAGTCGGAACAAAATATACTATAAACCCCATGATTTTCCAGTTTAACTTTGACCTTGGGGTTTTTTAGGATATTTGCAACAGTTTTGTGCGGCTTGTAGGCTGTTCTGATCTTATGTTTCCTTAGTAGTCTGCCTATACTATCTGTGATTCGTTTTACGTATGGTAGCAGGACCTTTAGTGTATTTGGTTTATGATCCTCTGGTGTATCTGGTAGTGTCAACCGGAAGGATCTGGAAATCAAGGTGTTTGCTACAGCTTGGATTTGAGAAAGATGATGACAGGATTTAGCGATTTGAGGTATCGATCGGTGTGAGTTGGTTTTCTATACACGGTGTATTCGAGGGTTCCAGAAAATTTTCTTGTGATAAGGAGATCCAAAAATTGCAGTTTTCAATCCTGTTCGATTTCCAGGGTGAACTTGATTCTGGGGTGGATTCCTTTTAACTGGGTTAGGAAGTTGTTTAGAAGTTCGTTTCCGTGAGGCCATATTATTAAGATATCATCCACGTAGCGTTTCGACAGTTTAGGTTTTAAAGGAGCATTGGCCAATGCCTTTGTTTCGAAGTCGCTCATGAACAGGTTGGCTATAACGGGTGATAAAGATGATCCCCTTGGGTTACCGTCGGTCTACCTGCTGATCTGCTGGTTGAAGGAAAAATATGTATTCTTCAAGCAGTGTTCGGAGAGTTCCGCCACATATGGTGGAACACTATGCCTGACTAACCCTTAATGTCGAGGCGGGGTGTGCGAGTAAGGTTTTAGGTCTTACATAGAAACAACTGTTGATGGAATAATTATACTATATATTAATCTAACAGCTTAATACAATTACTAGTGTGAAAAAGTAATACCTAACCATAATAAATACAAGAATATATCACAAGACAATATCTAACTGAATACTATATCTGAAGGGCATTTAACGGAAGTTGGGCACCAGTGGCGGCTAATACCAACCACGATAGATATAAACCTAATATCTAGATACTGCGGACTTATCTGCGGACAGCAGCTTGCAGGTATCGGACGATCTGTTCGGACCAAAGGTACGGCAGGTACAGCGATCAGCGTTATACCACCATTGCTGGCGGTGTAAGACAGACGGTAAGTTGTTGCGGAAGCCTTGGTGGTGTGGCTGTTACAATGGACTTGCAGTTGCAGAAGTAGCAGAAGCATAATCGGAAGCAGAAGCTGACACAGACGTAGACGTAGAAATGGATGTCGAGGTAGCAATAGAAATAGATATAGGCGTCGACTTAGAAGCAGAAATAGACATGGACTTAGAAGCAGAATAGACCCTATAGAATGGAACAACACATGAAATTACAAAAAGAGCCTTGAGGTAAAGAAGACTTGCCATGGTAGTAGGTACTAATGAAGAAGGGAGCACGCCACACTGCTAGTCGCCGACAGACAGATCACCAAATGATCGGTTAATTGTCAGAGGCAGCGTTACGCGTACCGAGACAAATGACAAGATCGAAAAAGGAATTTTGGAAGGGATAGGGATGGCGGAATCTGCACAATGTACGGCGTGTTTCCTGAAATGGATAAGAGAGGTCGCCGCCATGCGGATATAATCAGAAAATAATGAGAAAATGAGTATATATTTATATATAGATATATATATATATATATATATATATATATATATATATATATATATATATATATATATATATATATATATATAAATATATATAAATATATCTATATATATATCATCATCATCATCATCAGCCCGTATCGATCCACTGCAGAATGAAGGCCTCTTCAGCATGCTTCCAACCTTCACGGTCCTGGGCTTTCCTCTGCCAGCCACATTTAACACGCCGTTCCACCTCCCGGGCGGTATTCCCCTCCATGGAAATCCTCTGCCCAAGATATACAAAGCTGTCCACAATCTCTAAATCCCTTCCTAAAACTGAAATTCTTCTGTCCTGAGCGAAGTTATTGAACATAACCTGACTCTTTTTCAGGTTTATTTTCAAGCCAAATCGTTCGCGAGCCCTTTGCAGTTCCTGTATGCGTCTTTGCAGCTCCTCTGGGTCTTGTGAAATGAGAATAATATCATCTGCAAATCTAAGATGGTTTAAGTTTGCACCATTGATCTTTACACCATCCTGTTCCCAATCCAGTTTACGGAATACTTCTTCAAGGCCAGCCGAGAAAAGAAGAGGCGATATTGCGTCACCCTGCCGTACACCTCGTTCTATATTAATTCCCACTTCAAGATCATCAAAGTGAATTGTGGTTGTAGCTCCATCATATATCGATTCTAATAGATTTACATAGGCTCTCTCTACACTTTGGCTAAGCAGTGCATCCATTATCGCATGCTTTGAGATGGGATCAAATGCTTTTTCGTAGTCGATAAAAGCCAAGCACAGTGGCATGGTGTATTCGTTGTGCCTTTCTATGAGCTGCTGCACAACCTGGATGTGATCCATTGTACTGAATCCACTTCTGAATCCTGCTTGTTCTCTTGGTTGTGCATCATTCAGTTTTTTTAATATTCTTATTCTTCTTTTTTAATATTCTATATACATATGTATATCTATATATATATATATATATATATATATATATATATATATATATATATATATATATATATATATATATATATATATATATATATATATATATAAATGGATGTTGGTATATATGAAACCCATAAACTCCGACACCGTTTGACCTATCACCAAGGAAGTTGACACATCTAAGTATTTTTCATGATGAAATTTGTTTTGCTATCCATTCCGCGCCATTAGATGGGGCTGTTGATTGGCGCGCGTGCCAGTTGATGCGCCACTAGATGGGGTTCTAGCACTACCTATTGAGCCACAATGTGGCTCAGTGGGTATAGATAAAAGTGAAGGGAAACTAATACTGACATCTAATAGATATATAAAGGTAAATAAATGTACACTGAAAGGACATCTGTCGGATTCTGCTAGTTACTTATAACTTTTAAATGAAAAAAGACAGAATATTATTTGAATTACTATATTTTTATTTCCTGTTTTGTTGAAAATTTGTGTTTTGTTAAAATTGTATTTAAATTTTGTATTAATTAATTATTGAAAATTATGTCAATTAAATGTGAGCCATTAGCAGCAATGCAACTTTGTGTTCTTTCAAATGAATTTTCAATACATTTTGTAATACATATCTGATATTAATACAGCGATGTTGTTATAATAGCATTATAGTATTCCAGTCGCTTATTATTAGCCTTAGATAACAGATCTTAAACAATTTAGATCTTATATATAAAATTCAGCAAAACTTCATCGAGAAATTCCCAGTTGTGCATTAAGTCGTTGAATTGACGTTTCTGCAATATTTTCAAAGTTACGCACTGATGCATGGCCTTTCTCCAATTTTTTTAAATAGCTCCATTAAATTAAAAAGTTGAAAATTAGGATATTTTCACATAAATTCAGAATGAGTTGCAATTATTGAATTATTTTTTAAATGTAAATTATAACAATTTAACTGCACTCTTTTAGCGTGCGTCTGTCCACAATCAAACTTCTACTTGGGCACTAACCACCAACTATACTCACAAACTGTTGCAAATATCACGAAAAAAAAAATGGCAAACGAAGCTTCTTTCTTAAGAAATGGGATGGGATATTTTGAACAGTTAATTTAATAAAACAATTAATCATGTGTTTCTCAATGCGACATAAATCTTTTAAAATGCGTTGTAGTATGAAAAATTTGTGCTAGTATTTTTAGTAATTCCCAAGATTTTTTTTATAATAAAACAAATCATATGTATACAAGAACACATGGAATAACTGATTATAAAAATATTATAATTTATTTCTAAATTAAGCTTATACAGAATAGTTATTCAACCCATAGTACAATATGGTTGTGAATTTTGTGTAATGAACAAAAAAGAAGAAGAAAAATTGAATGTCTATTAGCGAAGAGTACTGAGGAAGATATTTGGTTGAATGAAAGTACAAGAGACAACATGGAGGAGAATCTAATGCAGAAATTAAACTTCTATATGGAAAACCATCTATAAGTCAAAGAGTTGGGTCTTCCAGATTGTGGTGGTCGGGTCATGAGTTAAGAATGCCAGATAGTAGTTGGACAAAACAAGCATTGTCAAGAGGAGATGCACGAAGAAGAAAACCAAGAAAGGACCAAGAAAGAAGTGGTTGGAGACATGCAAGGAATGCAATTTAAGTTCAGTTCAATTCAATTTAAGTTAATTACATACAATTTAAGTTCAGCAAGGGTAGGAGGATGGCGAGATGCAGCTATGAACAGAATAAAATGGGGAAAAATATTAAATAAAGTCGAAGTCGTGGGTCTTTAAGGTCTCTCGAGCTGCTTTATTATTATTATTTCCAAATAATAGCGTAAGAGGCCAATATAGCCCACGCAATGAAAGTCAAATTTCAACAAATAAAAATAATAAATATGAAGATTTTGAATTTTGATGAAAATATATATTATGGCTTTCTAATAAACGTGTTAAAACTAAAAGTAAATCGAAGAAATCACCGCTATCTTGGAAAAAGGGTAGTTTTTGACGGTTTTTGTTGTCTAACTTGTTAATTATCGACTTTATTAGAAAAATAAATATAACTTATATTGAAGAGCATTCAATTATCTTCGAAAAATATTTAATAGATTTTTTTCGTAAAACCAATATTTCCCAGGCAAATAAATGATGAATGTGAAGCAGAAAGATAAACTGATGCAAACCACCTTTCTACGCACGTACACTTACAGAAGTAGAATCATAACAGCACGTGCCATGAAAATATCGACAGGTTTGAGTCAGATATGAAACCGCTATAGCATGTTGTGTATTGTGGTATAATTTTGTGAAGTATATAACGCGTAGCTCAGGCGTACGAACTGATTGACGACAATATACCTACTAAGGACTTGATGCTGTGTAGGGTCCTAACCGGCACAAATTCTGTGAGACACATTTTTTGCCATGGCTGGAAGCGAAAAGTGTTTTATTTGTGATTGTGATATCATAGAAGCGAAAGAAAAATAAATAATTACTTTGAAAAAAGCTAGTGTGGAAAGAAAGCATAATAAACATTCAAGTTTAAGGGCCAAGGAATTGGACTTCAACAATGCAAGGATGATATAGATTCTTTAATCGTGAACACTGCAATTCAAGTATCTTCATCACAAAATAACGTGACAATTCATGGTGAAAATGTTGGTTTTCTAGTTTTACTAGTGGCATTGGTTCCCTCGGAAAAGAATATATTTTTTGTCAAACCGGGAATGGGCAAAAATACTAAAAAATAATGTATTCACAGCAGTTGCAATCATCAGGACTTACGAACAGCACCGACTCGACAGCTTCGACAGTGCACCTTCTACGCGAAAATGGTTCCAATATCCCTTTGTCAAAATCAAAAGATCAACAGGAACGAAACGTTTAGATTTTTTAGCGGGATTGGAATCAACCCGTATTTTGAATGCGACCCGGAAAGGAAGCGGCAAAACTAGGAATGGCACAGTCCAACCTCAACGTGGTCAAAAAAGCCAGAATAAGTACATCTAAGATAAAACGCATGCTGAAATTGTTATCACTCATTTTCAGAACACCATAGAAAAATCCTGTTCACGAAAAGAATTGCTGTGAACCATCAAGTGACTTTAGAGAATTCAAACTGGACTGAAGATGCATCAGATGTTGACATGTCTGTCCTCCAAAGCAGAAACCAACAGTGTCGACAAATCAAACGCTACGCTACAAGTCACATTACTTTATTTATACACCTCGTAAATTAGAAAACAAGGATAAATAACGTCCACTTTAAACAGGCTACAAAGACTCGTCAAGGATTATGAAGTCATATGAAGTCGTAAGTTTTAAAATTAATTAGATATTATAATATGAAAATGGAAACCAAATCACACACTTTTAATAATATAAATATTCTAGTGCCATCACAGCATATTGTGTTTTATAAACACAAATTAGTTTTATAAATACATATATATATATATATATATATATATATATATATATATATATATATATATATATATATATATATATATATATATATATATATATATATATATATATATATATATATATATATTCAATATATGTATGCCGGATATGAAATTTTTGCCTATAAATCCAATATAAAATAACACATTTTCATTTTTGATGTCCCATATGGATTTTATTCATAACAATTTAACGAAAAATATAATTTTTGTATATCACTCTCCAAAATAATTACGCACCATTCTGTTTCCAACTCTATGACTTACTGAGATCTTAATTCTACGGAACAAGAACAAATACAACTCCAATAGACAATAACGGCTTCCGAATTCAATATAGCTATGGATAAAGTAAATATCAATAGTTTTAAATCAGGTATAAAACCGTTATAGTATTTTGCGTAACTCAGGCATACGAATTACTTGACGATAATATACTTATTAGAGACGGATCTTGACAATACTATAGCAGCGACAGCCATTAAGAGGGAGATGGCTGTGTAGGATCCAAACCGGCAGCTGTTGTGAAATTCAGTGGGACACATTTTGTTGTGATGGTTGGAAGCAAAAAGTGTTTTATTTGTGATAAAAATATTTCTGATGGCGATATCGTAGAAGCGAAAGAGAAAGGAATAATTACTTTGAAAGAAGCTAGTGTGGAAAGAAAGGATAATAAACATTCAAGTTTAAGGGTCAGGAAATTAAATTTCAACATAGCACAGATGATACAGATTCTCTAATCGTCAACAATGTAATCCAATTATCTTTATCACAAAATAACGTAAAAATTATTGGTGAAAATATTAATGTTTTATTTTACTAGTTGCATTGGCACCGTCTGACCAGAATATATTTTTTGTCAAACCGGGAATGGGCAAAATTGCGAGAAGAATATGGTCATCACAGCAGTTTCAATCATCAACACTTGCGAATAGCATTCTCTGCTTGGATGCCTTCAGTGGCTGCGACACCACTTCAGCCATTTTCAATAGTGAAAAAATGAGATGCATTAAAAAGCATTAAAATCCCAAAAAAGTAAAGAGTTACATGATATCGCTGAAAGTTTTAACAATAATCTACGGACATTTCTTTAAATGAACATCGATATAATTGTTTCAAGAAATCCGCGACAAAAATAAATCCTGGTATTACCTCACTACGTACCAAAATGACAAGGGAACGAATTACCCCAGAATTATAGAATTGGAAACGAGACCAAGGGTACTTTAGTCCAGTTACAACAATGGACTCAATTGCACCCAAGCCTTTACTGAATCTGATGTTGCAATGAATGAATCTGATGTTGCAACTACACAACTTGCAATAATTGTCACGGAAACCGCTTCAGTGGGCCGAAAATAGTCAACAATAAGAATAATTGTGAAGACGAAGACGATTATATAGGTGAAGAAAGGGTATCATCAACAACAAGTTCAAGGCAATCTTCCTATTGAGAAAGTAACGGTTCATCAAATTAGCCTGATATAGTTGTTGTGGATAGGCCCCAATGTCAGTGACGCTCTGAAGAAGCTGCGCAAACGAATATAACAGTGAGTATATAAAAAGATGTGAAAAAAATATTAAGAACTAAATTTTACGTAATTAATATAAATTTCTATTTGCCGAGTTTCTACAGTGATCGATATGAGCGGTATACGTTTTAAAACGCTAATTTCGTCTAATTCACGTTCATGCTCCATTTGCTCAGGAAATATTAGTTTTATGAAAACCATTATTTTGACCTTCTTTGTAGAGAATTAAATGCTCCTTAATTGTTATAATTACTATTTTTATAATAAAGTCGATAATTAACGAGTTATACGACAAAACCTGCCCAAAAGTGTATCTATTAAACCTACCTGTAAGTGTATCACGTACTTGCCAGATATTTTCACATTTATAGATATCCTCCAGCAAGAACTTTAAAATCTGTTTATATAATCCATATACTTTTAGAATATCGAACACATGCATTTCTCTGGTCATAAAACATCTCATAGTGGTAGAAGTAAAAACTTTGTAACGTTTTGTTACACCTTAGTAGCTTCTCCAGTGCTCTTCATTTGTAGGCGATATTTGGTCATGGTGGAAATGGAAAAATCAAACAAACGATAAGCTTAATTAATAATTGGGCAATTTAATAATCCAGATTAGCAAATGGTTTATAAAAAAATGTATATACATGTGCAAAATTTATCCTATTTAATAGTAATTTAAAACTAGAAGTAACTCGGCTAGAGATGCAGTCAAGAGACAAAAGATACTAATATAGTTAAGACGAAGAGTTTACTGAATGATACCATTACAAGCTATATAAGATACATATAAAACATTATAAAACAGGCAAAACAAGTAGAACAAATATATATGAGAGGATAAATAGAATATTAAATTCGGTATTAACAGCTTATATATGGAATTAAATCATTTTAGGCATCAGTCTTTCCCAAATAGAATTTCTATAAACGACGACTACAAAAAGAATCTCGAGGAAAAGGAGAAAAAGAATCTCGTCCGCTATAAAAGAATCGGAACCTAACTTGGGCAAAATTACCAGTATTACTGCTCCGAAAATGTTGGCTATTAGGTAGCGGGGGTTCCAACGGGGCACGACTAATTTACAATAGTGTAGCGTCGAAACCATGTGGCCACATGTGAAAATCGGCTAACAGTTATAACTCAACACTGGTTGGATTCTTTTGTATTTTACTGGGACGTCGAAAAGACACGGGATTAACGAGGTGTCTACGGAAGTGTGGCCAGACACTTGAAAATAACATTAACTGTTATGTCAAACTCCACAGTCACAGACTCAATAATTCATCGAGGCTCGCGCCAACATCACCAGCGTGAAACGAAAAGCCACGCCTACCCACTGTGCTGTTCTCTATGGACGAGAATAAAAAATAGTGAAAATACTGAGAGGAAACTGTGCATACTAGAGATGTTGTACCTCGACTCGATACCAGGGCATACCACTAGGTAACTGAAAGTGGATAACGACAATAAAATAGAAATGAGACTAGAATACGCAAAGATAAAGGGAAGATATGTAAGTTTTAACTTTTTCAAACGTTACAACTTCTTATCGCCTCACTATTTTACGAAAGCTTAAATTTGGTCCTAGCATACCAATAACCGGTCCGCTTTCAAATTCGATAACAACGACGTGAATGAACTGGTGGAATTTTAGCATTTTATCAGAACCACAACTCTGCTCGACTTAACAGCTACTAGTTACAAAAAATAGCTGGCAATATGACAAATCAATTTGTTTTAACCCTTTATTTTGTCACTTTTTTTTTTGGAATACAAACAATCAGAAGATGTATCGGTGTTTGTGTTCAAGGTAAATTATAAATCAGTATTTTTCAATTTGATTTCCTAATATACAAGGTGTGTGAATAAAGAAATGACACTGGTGACGTAGCGTTGGATGCGGCAGTACTGTTGGCTTTCTCTTTAGAGAGCAGGCAGACCATTATCTAATGCGTTTTTTGTGCGAGTTTGAAGTCACTTGGTGAGTTCATAACAATTATTTTAGTGAACAGGATTTTTCTAGGATGTTCTGAAAATGAGTGACAGCAATTTCGACCAACCAGTCAATTTTGTTTAAAAATTTGGCACAGTGCATCGGAAACTACTGCCAAACTTCAATGTGAGTATGAAAAAAATGTATTGTCAAAACAATGTATTGTTAAGGGCCCAGATTTTCAGGTGGTTTAAGATATTCTCAGAGTGCAGAAATTCTCAACAACAAACATTCAAATCAAAACATCACATTCAAATCAAAAAAGCCGGAATAAGTACATCAAAGATCAAAAATGCTGAAATTATATTCACTCATTTTCAAAACACCATAGAAAAATTCGGTTCGTGAAAAAAATTGCTGTGGAGCACCAAGTGACTTTAGAGAGTTTAAACTCATCCTCGCCCCCTTTCACAATTATTAAAGCCCAAAAAAGTACCTTTGTTAAGGACCAGTTGTGAAGATGCATCAGATGTTGGTCTATATGTCCTCCAAAGGAGAAACCAACAGTGTCACCAGATCAAACGCTACGCTACCAGTGTGTAACGTTCCGTTTTTCACCCCCGTTACATATATATCCTCATCCTCCTTCGTATTGGTCCAATCCCGATCTCCGGCTTACATCCGCATGGTCGGCGACCTCCATTATTTATCTCAAGAAACACACCGTCCATGATGCAGATTCCGCCCTCTTTGTCGCTTCAAAAGTTACTTCGTATCGCCGTCCCTCTTGGTACGACCAGCGCTACCTCCGTGAATTAAGCCGTCATTTGCGAATTTGGCAGCCGGCGATCAGCAGCGTGGCGTGTTCTTCTTGCCTTTAGTATCGACAACCACGGTGAGTTTTCTAAGTCTCAAGGCGCTTTTGTAATTCTGTCGTTACATATAGGATGTATGTCGTTATATATATAACTACAACCCCCTACTACAACCTACTACAACCCCCATTGCAACCACGATACACCACTAAGCATGCCGTATTAATTCCCTACACTACCAGTTACGCTACCAGTTGTGACGATCGAACGTAAATTGCTGTACCATTGTACCATTACACCATTACCTTTGCCGTATTAGCCGAACCGAACATCCGGTACCTGAAGGCTGTAGTACCGTAGATAAATACTTAGAAAATAAGCATTTCCTTATCGTGGCTGGCATAGGTCTCCACTGGCGCCCGATTTTCTATTAGTTATTGCTAAGCATCTCTTTTCCTTTTTCTTATTTTTTTACACATAATTATAATTAGTTCATTAGTTAATATATACATATAATTTTATTTCAACGTTGTTTTTGTGCACGACCTAAAGCTCTCACCCACGTATCCAGCGCCGACAAAAAAAGCTAGTCCGGTAAAGATAAAAAAACGTTACAAATGTCTTACTTAACTTATACACTTTATTTATACACCTCGTAAATTACAAAACGGAGATGAATGACGTCTACTTTAAACAGGCTACAAAGACTCGTCAAGAATTATGATTTATAAAATAAGTTTTAAAATTAATCAGATATAATATATAATATTTATAATGTCATTATATAAAATGGAAACCAAATCACGCACTTTTTATAGTACAAATATTCTAGCTCCATTACAACAAATTGTGTTTTATAAACCAATATATAAATCCAATATTTACGTTTAAATTCCGTCTAAAGGAAACGACAATTTCAATATATAAAATAACACATTTTGATTTTTGATGTCCGTCCATATGGATTTTATTCATAACAATTTAACGAAAATATGATTTTTGTACATCACTCCCCAAAATAATTAGGCACCATTCTGTATCCAACCCGATGGCTTACTGAGATCTTAATTGTACGGAACAAGAACAAATAAAGTTCTAATAGGCAATAACGGCTTCCGAATTCACTATAGCTACGGAGAGAGTAAACTTTCTTTTTGCTTTTATCTTCTTTGTTGTTTCTTTTTTATGGCACTGTGTTCCTGATAAAATCAGTTCCTTTTCGTATACTGACGAACTTTTTTTTCTAAAGGATAATACTAGGTAATCCGAAATCAATAACACAGTTTTTAACATCAACTGTTACCAGTTTTCATCAATTATATAAGGTGGTCCTCGGGAAACGAAAGTTGTTAAAGAAGCATGACTCCAATATTTTTCTCAAAAAATTTACATAAAAATAATTTACATAATTAATAATGTAACATAACATTATATCATGATGTTAACTCAACATGCAATTTTTAATATTTAATTGAGGAAAATAAAGTCATTCAAATGATGGCCATTTTCTCGAACCCATCATTGAAATCGTTTGCGAAAGTGTGCAGCCACTCTTCCCAATGTAGCTCCAACAACATTCATTGAAGCGCTGGCCGTATGAACAGTGGCCCCATCTTGTTGAAACCACACATCCCTCCGGTTGAGTTCTCATCACCAAAGTTCTGATTTGTAAAAGGTTTGAGATTACATTTCCGAATAAAATTACCTAAAAATTCCGCGCGTGCCAATAAAACACCTTCTCATTGTTTTTGGGCTCTGTAGTAGTCTCGGAAATGTTCTCTTATTCCGTTTAAATAGCTTCATTAGTCATGATGACCAAATATTCATTTTCTTCGAACTCACAAACATTGTCATCATCATCATAAACATCACGGGAAGGACCAAAGGTGGCTTTGTTTTCATGAACGAACCCTTCGATCGAAATGCAGTTACCCATCTGAGAAATATATTTCGGCTGGGGATCTCACCATAATG
Source organism: Cosmopolites sordidus (assembly GCA_031761425.1). NCBI lineage: Eukaryota > Metazoa > Arthropoda > Insecta > Coleoptera > Curculionidae > Cosmopolites > Cosmopolites sordidus. The sequence continues at coordinate 734,554 of JARFXV010000900.1, forward strand.
TTGCGTTTTACTTTTAAGTACAGACTCACCACTTTTAACCAGCAAACATGCGATGATCTCAGTCGATAGCGGGATTATGAGACAGCATTGTAGGGAGAGTTGGCAGATACATGCCATACGCACCCCTCTCTCTCTACTTGCCGAGTATTACCCATTTCAAAATCGTCTGTTTTTCGTGGACCACCTTGTATATTAGTAAAAATATTAAATAATAAAGTATTCCTCGTAGGGACTAGCGCATTTTTAAAAACAAAGTGAATTCATATAATCTCTAGCTTATCCTTCAATATTATCTTAACATAATCCATTTTGTACGAAGAAAATTTGACTTTATTGCGTTAATTCAATTCCATTAATAAGGCTAACTGTAAATATACATGCATACATGTAAGGTTGTAAGCAACGGATAAAGGCAAGGGTATATACAGCGTTTCAAAAAATATGAGCGATATATATATATATATATATATATATATATATATATATATATATATATATATATATATATAATGTCCCCCCCCAATTATTAAAGGGTAAAAAAATGTTTTAGTTAATTGGCAGTGATATTGGTTTTATTATATATATATATATATATATATATATATATATATATATATATATATATATATATATATATATATATATATATGTGTTAGATTTTCTTGGACTGCGTGCAATGAGACAGGACTAGCTGAGTGTCATCACACACCCTGCCGTTGGGTTCCACAATCTCATGTGGAACACACAACAATCTGCGTCACCGCCTAAATGAACACTTTTGTTGGTTGCTTGACCGGGAAGGAGCCCCACCTATCCCTTCCACTGGATGACATATGTTGTTGTCATATGTTCAAATGAGTCTGTGCGTGCACATGTCCAAATAGGTCTGCGCGTGCGCATGTTAATATGAGTATACGCGTGAGCATGTTAAAATATGTATGTTGGACATGACGCAGTCTAAGAAAATCTAACACTACATATATACGTCATCCGACGGGAGGTCGGCGAAAACATGAGTTGTTGGCTGTGGATAGGGTCTCCCTATTCTTGATGGTATGATATATGTCGGCGCCCTGAAGAGTCTGAACCTCGAGAGACAAAACATATGTCATCCAGTTGAAGGGATAGATGGGGTTCCTTCCCGGTCAAGTAACCAACAAAAGTATTCATTTAGGCGGAGACGCAGGTTGTTGTGTGTTCCACATGAAATTGTGGAACCCAACGGCTCAGTGTGTGATGACACTCAGCTACTGCTGTCTCATTGGACACAGTCCAAGAAAATTTAACACTACATATATACGCCGTCCGACGGGAGAATTATAAAACTATTTTTATTTTTATTTTTTCCTTAAAATTAAAAAGTTATATCAAATTGAAAATAAATTTTTAAACCTAGTACCGATAACACGTCGACAATTTCCTAAAAAATCCGGAACCATTGTGACCTCACAATTATACCGAAGGCCAATATCGCCCATATCGGTTCGGTTCGGAATAATTCGGAAGTTATACCGAAATTTTCTTTCACGCTCTTTCTGAAAATACGTTCGGAAAAATCGTTAATCGTTATCGAGTTTAACAAAGTTTTCCACTCAAAAAGGTGCCTTCTCTTATTTGGGAAATCTCTAGCTGGTCATTCATTAGAGTTAGATGGCAGCGAGATTTATTTATAATTGGAAATATTATTAAGAGTCTAAAATAGTGGTTTGTAAAACATGTAAAGTGAAAAATCGCCATCGTTTTAAAAATACTGAAACACTTAATTAAATCAATAATGTAATATGCGTGGATTTTTTTTTGGAAATATTATTAATATGGTTACTGTGGTGCTTTGAAGAATCGGTGTGGTTTTAAAAGTATTGCAAACTTCAATGATAGCAATCAAACAAATATGTATATAATATTGATTTTATGGTAGTTATTGATTTTATTCTGAATTAATTATTAATATAGTTTACATAATACAATCTACTGTAATTTATTATCCTATTTGGAGGAAGTTTTATTATGTATATTTAACAGTGTATTTTTTATTAAAATAAAATTAGCGATTTAAACAGTCTGTATGTGTTTTGTTTTTCTAATTATGATTTATATTGTTCTTTCGCTCAAAAAATAATTACAAAACCAGAAAATATCTTTTGGTTATTTAATATTTAACATTTTTTATTATTTTTGAAAACATATATTACCAATATTACAAATATATACAAAAGATGCCGTGTTTTTTGAACTGAAAAACACGGCATGCGCCCTTTTTCTAAAGCGCAGTTACTCAAGCCAGACGACTACCCTCAAAGAGTGGAATTTTGTGAAAATTTATTAGTTCATTTCCAGGAAGATTCACATTTTTTACAAAATAAATCTGGTCTGATGAGTCCCAATTTTCGAGAGAAAGAGTTTTTAACAGACGAAATTGTCACTTCTGAGCCAATAAAAATCATCATTTTACCAGGGATTTCGCATTCCAAGAGAAATTTAGTTTTAATGTTTTTTGTTGTTCATGGACAAACAAATTTGATACTTTATTTACGACGAACAGTTAAGTTCAGGAAAGTATCTAGAAATAGTAACAACAGTAGTAGAGGATTTGACAGGAAACCTTCCACTGGCTGTGTATCGAAGCAGCTGGTGCAGATCGAAGTGTATCGAAGCAGCTTGATGGTGCCTCGGTACACTATACAGAAAAAGTAAGCAGGCAACTCTATGAACTATTCCAAGACTGGTGGTTTAGACGTTTGGGTCCCTGGAATTGGCGGCTGAGATCGCCCGATTTAACTCCCCTTGATTTCTACCTTTGGGGTAGTGTAAAAGACATCTACAAAACGCCAGTAAACACTGAAGATGAGTTAAAATATCGGGTGAATCAAGCATTCGCAGCCGTAGATCTTATTGAGATATGATGAGCCGTCACGGAAGGGGTCCATACTAGAATGTTGAAGTGTTTGGAGGTAAATGGTCAGCATTTCGAACCTTTGCTATAAAAATAGTTTTTTAGATAGTATTATGTTTTTAATTTTAATTTTGTTTAATTTTTACTAAAGTAAAATAAACCGTTATCTTTGCTTGTTGAAAATACATAAAAATCTTTGCGATTCAATAATTTAATTTAAAAAATAAAAAACATTACAAACAAAAAAGTTATGGCAGCATTTTTCAAGGAGACGCCCCTGTATGTGACGCCCCTAACTAAAATATTCAATTATTAATACAAAAAACGTTTTTCTATTCCAACTTATTGAATTATACTGAATTTCACAACAAACTGGTTCGAAAATATGTTCATTTTGAGCATTTGTTTTAATCTTTCTAGAACATTCTTCAAATGCATCTGGTATAACATACTTTTTTATCATTGTGTCAGTTTGGGGGAAAAAAATATTGTTTTCCATTAAATTAGTTTTTTATTTCTAAATATAAGCTCAAAAGAACTTCGATTATACACATCTTGACTGACTGACTTTCTGTGGGATTTATATAAAAAGGAAGCTAATAGGTATCTTTTAGAGGGAGACCCCGTAAGAAGTTTGATGACATAATATTAAAATTAAAATAATAGTAATTTAAATAGTATTAAATATAGTTATATTAAATTGAATCGACTTTTTCAAAAATCAAGTGACATATATCAAAATAAAAATAACGATTGAATAGATATTTGAAACAGATTTGAAATGAGGTATTACTAGCGCACTGTTGCTATTTGAAAATGCTTATCAAAATTACAGCATAACGCCATCTTTGACGTTTTTGAATAAAAAATACGTATCGATTTTTATTACGTTATTTTAAGACTTTATCATAAATAATATTGACAATTGATGCGAAAAACTTTTTTAAAATTTGTTACAATTAATAATAAATGAATTAAAATATATAAAATTAAAAAAAAAACACGTTGCTACGAACGCGCCGCATTTGGCTGCCATGTTTGTGACGTTAAAATAGTAAAGTGTTTTCACGTCAGTACTGTCAACGGCTTCTACTTGTTTATATACTGCTATTGTTGGTTAAGTGCAAAATAAAATATTGTTGGTTACTAATTTAGTTCAGTAATGTGGGACAAAGGGTTTATAAATACTAATTCTGATAATATACTTGCTGTGGATATTTTTATGGTCACAGATTTTCTCAAAAATTATATTCGGTTCAATTCAGCTGAAGTTCGAGGTACTAAAGCATCAATGTGAGTTTTTAAAACATAATAATATTGTAAATGTAAATAAGAAACAAAATATTTCTATTAAATATAATTAAACTATTTCTAGGGTGTCACGAGAAAGTTTCGGTGACAAGGCTATAGGTTTTGTTCAAGTTAACCGCAAAAATGGTATTTGCACTGTAAAAGGACGTGTATGTCCAGGATATAAAGTTCGGAGTAAAGCTTATACAGTTACCTTGATTATTAATGAAAAATTAATAACTATAGTCACACAAGTATAGTCTACTATACTACTTATACTACTGCTATAGAAACTACAGTCACACAAATTTAAAAATAAATGTGATAGATAACAAAGAATAAAATTGTTTTAATTCTTTTTAAAAAATGAACTATCACAAAGTAACGGACAAATCAATAAATAAATAAAAGAAAAGTTCAAGACACTCAATGTCCTGATTGTGCAGCTTCAGCAGATAATAAATACTCAAATAAAAAAATTATATAATGTTATAAATAATAATCTTTTGTATATATTTGTAATATTGGTAATATCTGTTTTCAAAAATAATGAAAAATGTTAAATATTAAATAACGAAAAGATATTTTCTGGTTTTGTAATTATTTTTTGAGCGAAAGAACAATATAAATCATAATTAGAAAAACAAAACACATACAGACTGTTTAAATCGCTAATTTTATTTTAATAAAAAATACACTGTTAAATATACATAATAAAACATCCTCCAAATAGGATAATAAATTACAGTAGATTGTATTATGTAAACTATATTAATAATTAATTCAGAATAAAATCAATAACTACCCAATATTATATACATATTTGTTTGATTGCTATCATTGAAGTTTGCAATACTTTTAAAACCACACCGATTCTTCAAAGCACCACAGTAACCATATTAATAATATTTCCAAAAAAAATCCACGTATTATCATTATTGATTTAATTAAGGGTTTCAGTATTTTTAAAACGATGGCGATTTTTCACTTTACATGTTTTACAAACCACTATTTTAGACTCTTAGTAATATTTCCAATTATAAGTAAATCTCGCTGCCATCTAACTCTAATGAATGACCAGCTAGAGATTTCCCAAATAAGAGAAGGCACCTTTTTGAGTGGAAAACTTTGTTAAACTCGATAACGATTAACGATTTTTCCGAACGTATTTTCAGAAAGAGCTTGAAAGAAAGTAAAAACGAATATTTTTAGGTTCTGGGATGTTCTTGCCAAATTTCTTAAAAAATATTTTTTATTTCTATATATATATATATATATATATATATATATATATATATATATATATATATATATATATATATATATATATATATATATATATATATATATATATATATCTGTGTGTGTGTGTGTGTGTTATGTTAGCCAGTATGTTAGCTGAATGTCCACTGGGGGACGGTTTCGCAGACGTTTCGATGGAATCTCATCCATCATTTTCAAAGCGTTTACTCGACGGTGGTTCGACGACAAATGTTGCTGGTAGGCTTACTTATTCTTCCTGGATGGTAAGTTGACCCGAAGGCCCTGACTTGTATTCTCTGATTTTTTCCGGATGTCGCGACAATGTCGTTTATCCGGAAGGTTTATTTGCCGTTCTTTAGGCAAGATTGTGATGACCGACGTGAGTGGTCACTCTGGGGCATTGGCCGGCAATGAAGCTGCCGTGGTTCTGATTAGCGGATTGTCCGAAAGGGACGCCGTCGCTAGGAATTTGTCCAGTAGTCTGGACAGGAACGTCTGAAGCTTTGGAATATCTGTCTCCCGATGGATTTGCACGTTCCTTACAAACCAGGCACCGTTTACTATTGTGCGAAGCGCACGTGATTGAAAAGACTGAAGTCTTTTAATCGATGAAGTTGGGAGGAACGGGTACCAGGCCGGATGTCCGTACATAAGGACTGATCTAACCATGGACTTATACAGGGTTAGTTAGTTGTCAAGCGTAAGATTACTTCTTCGATTGATTAAGGGGTACAGCATACGGAGCATTCCGTATGCTTTCTCGGTGGCTTTCTTGAGGTACGAAGACCACGTGAGGGCCTTGTCGAACTCAAGTCCCACATAGTGAGCCGTTTTGACCCACTTGATCGGGACTCCGTGAATGAGAATATTCTGACGTATTATCGGATGTTTTCGAGTGAAAAAGACAGCCTGGGTTTTGCTGCGATTGATTGCTAGTCGCCATTCGACTAGCCATCTCGAGGCTTTCAACGTCTGCTTTTGCAACCTGGATGTAATCACCCAGGGAGCGTGGGCCGACGTATAGAAAGCCATATCATCAACATAAAATGCAGTCTGCACGTGCGGAATCTTTGGAAAGTCTGCCATGTAGACATTGAAGATTACGGGGGCAAGAGGAGAACCTTGCGGTACTCCCGCTTCGATTCGCAGGACTGTTAAAAGTGCACCATCGACGAGCACTTGGAAAGTGCGTCCAGTCAGAAATGAGGCCAACAGCTTATTATAAAAAAATCTAAGGAGCTTCGGAAGCGGGATAGTTCGTCTGGAACCAGGAGGTTCAGCCCGTATCTTTCCGCCAAAGATAACAGGTCAGCTCCTCTCCCGTTTGTCAGATCCGAACCCCACGATCGGTTATGGGCGTTGTAATCTCCTCCAATAATGAATTGAGCGTTGTTATTCAGGACCCTGCCAACTTCACCTGAATTGAAGTCGTGGCAAGCTCTCTGGTACCATGAAGATAGGTTGACAAGATTACCTTCCAGAGCCACCTGCACAGACATGACTTCTGAGGAAGTAAGGCCCGTCGGAGGCAGCAGGTTATACCTGATTCCTCTCTTGACGAGAATAATCAGAACACCCTCCACCCCGCCGAGCCTGTCCTCCCTATAAAAGATGAAATTCCTCACACCGAACCGTTCGCTCGGTTTAAGGAAGGTCTCCTGAATCAGAGCAACGTCTATGCTGTGATCTTCCAGAAACGCTGTGAGTTCCAATTTTTTCCCGTTCAGAGAATAGGAATTCCAAGTTACAACCCACAACGAATTTTTATTATTCATTGCTGGTTTGGAACATGGCTAGTGCAGCATTTAGCTGATCTTGGACCACAGTAGCCATCTGCTGCATCATTTGCTCCATCATTACCGTGAAGTTTGGTAACTGAATTCTTGGAGCCTCCATCCCAGAAGTGGGATTTGGGGGAGCAACCGGCGCGGAAGCCGGTGCTTTATTGTTATTTTGAGTCCCCCAAACGAATGTTGGGGAGGAATTTTTGGCGGAGGTTTGGAAGGTGTATTTGATTGATTTTTCATTCCTTCACCCTTGTTCGGTGGCCTTTGGGGACAAGCTTTGGGGTTGGCCGGGTGCGGACCTGCACAGTTGGCACATTTAACCAGAGCGTACTTCGGCTTTATGCAATCCTTTGAAGCGTGGTTGGCCGCACACTTGGGGGGCACGTGACATTTCGTTGCCGTGTGCCCGAAAACCTGGCAGTTGTAACACTGCGAGGTCTCCCCATTGGACTTGATATTTTCCACCTTGATCTTTTGCTGGACCAGATATTTAATGTTATGAATCCCCTTTTGTTCTTTGGGGAGGATCACGTATACTAGAGCAGTTGGTAGGTTTGTCGCGTCCGGTTTTGTGTGCTGCCGGAGCCATGTCATTGGTCGGTTGATTCCGGCCAATGAGAGCCCGTGTTTGGCTACGTGTTTGCGGACCCGTTGTCAGTATATGCACAGCTTGCATGGATGGAGAACGATCTCGTTGTCTCGGGCTCTCTGTTGATTTTACTCGAAAGTACGATAAAATGTGTTTCCAAGCATTTGGTAATATTTGGCTATCATCTCGGCTGTTTAGGTTGTTTTTTTTTTCTATTTCTATGGCCTCTAATAATTTTGGCGGAGAAATTTTCATTTCTCGATAAGGTTTTTGTTTACCCAAAATTAATTTTGTGTCCGGTGTTGAGCACATGATAGGCTAAAGTGAAAGAGGTGATTTTCTGCTTGACGGTGTTAATATACTTGTCTCTTCTGGCGCTTATTTTTCTATTAGTTTAGCCTATGTATGACAGGTTACAATCCTGACACGGAATTTCATACACACCTTGGTCTTCTAAGGGAATTTTGTCTTTGGCGGTTGGAAGAATGTCTTTCATTTTCCTGTCCGTAATGAAAATAGTTTTAATGTCATGCCTCCTTAGAAGTTTTCCAATCTTGTCCTCGACATCCTACCACAGACTGGGTGAAACAAGTTCTTTTCGTCCGAACCAAACCACCGATTAGGAAGAAAAAATTGTGATTCGCGTAACCGAAAACCCTGAAGTAAGCACAAGACGCATTGCTCTGTGCATACTTTGGACCGTTTGCAAAATTATACACGATGAGGGATTGTATCCGTTTCACTTTACGGCTGTACAGAATCTATTGGAAGCTGATTTGCCAACCAGACTGGAATTTACTCGTTTCTGTCGTACGCTCCAAGATGTCGATCCCATATTTAAAAAAAAATATACGAAAAATGAAAACGAGAAGGATTTGAATGACTTCGGTAGCTGTTTGTAAACTGAGCACAATTCTAATAAGTCAAGAGATACCAATAAATGTAAAAGGAAACTGTCCATTTGAAGTATTTTAGCTATTATGACTTACGGAATGAAAACCATTCTGGAGACGTAACATACTTACGTATGGCAACATAAATACGTATTAAACAAATTATACATGGAATTAATATAAGAGGATACATTTGTAATGAAGAAAAACAGAAAAACACAAAGCTGGAAGATGTAATCAGTAAAACAGTAACCCAGAATCATGAAACAATAAAAAGTAAACAAAAACTATAAGACAATGGAGGTCCAAAAGACAAAAAAGCATAAGAAGGCCTTAGAAATGTTGGTTGGACGAAATTAAGAAAGCTTTGAAAGAGACCTATCCGGTGGCTCAAAAATATACAGGTTCTGTTTTGATTCTCTGGAAAAGTAGAGTCCAAATTACTGATATATAATTACTCATTATATGTGCTTATTAAATGATAATTAAACTATATTTACAAACACATCAACATCGAAAATTTCGACAGCTATCAGTCACAAAATCGAGTGACTGATATGTCTGGGTGACAAAATGTTCCATCGAATATTTTCACGGATGGTAGATTCAACAATGTGTGCTTCCTCTCCTTATATACGGCTCCCAAACTTGAACATTCCCAAAGGAAAGCATTTATAAAGTAGCAAAGACGCAAATCAATGGAAAAGCAAATGGTAAACGTCAGATTGACAGACAGGAAGAAGAATTAATGAATAAGAAACATAACAAAACGGATGTCTGAGCACAAATAGAGAAACTTAAATGAAAATTTTCCGACCACACTGTACGATAGACAGATGAAAGCTGGAATAAAACGACCTTATACTGAAGACCAAAGGAACACGAAAGAGAGGAAGAATTCATATGAAATGGCGGGACGATCTTAAGAAACAAGTTGGATAAAAATAGATACCGAAAAGACCGAAAAGGTTGGAAAAGGAAAGAGAAAGCCTTTATCCAGGTATGGATGTTTAAGGCGTATTAGATTGATTGACAATTGACTTGTACTTGGTTTTTCGTTGTCCTGCAAAAACTTTTTATAACTAAGTTATTCAATTAATTGAATAATTAAATCAATTAATATAAAAGGTTATTTTAATTTTCATTGCCTATTGCCTATTGCCTATAAATTAAATCAAATAGTGAAATAATAACTTTCAAACCTACTGTTTGGTAAATGTTGACTTTGAATTATAATTTTAACTCTATGCCTAAAATACACAACACCAACTCTCAAACCTCAGGATATTATCTACACGATTCATTTAATTCATATGGAAATATTTTTATATAATATATTATTTTATGTTAATTAAAATAACTGAATATATAACGAAACAAAAATGTATACATAAAGTATAAACTTTTCTCATTGCCTAAAATAATGTTTGCATATTTACGAAGAAACGCCTCTCCTGGCCCGTTTCTCCATCTCTCTCTCATTGGTGATTTGAGGATATAAATTCGTCAGCCGTAGCTTTTGGGAAATTTGCAAATTTATGCGAGACGAAAGGGAAACTAAATTAGGAAAGGCTGGCGAAAATTAAATAAAATATGATTCAGTCTCCGGCGACTCGCCCTTTGCTGTAAATATATCTAACAAAATTGCCGTTATATAAATCGAATTATAGAGAATTTATAGTAGTATAGGTCGTATAGAATATATCGGATCGTTTGGAAAGTAATTTTGTTTAGGTATATCACTGGTATTTTGGACAGATACCGGTCTTATAAATAAAAATAACAAGAGGTATGACTATTCTATTAAATAAACTATAGTAGGACATCCGTATGTATATGTACATGAATATCTGTGGAAATACGCTGAAGCTCCTACGCGGGACAACTTACATAAACGCCTTTGTATTAAAAATATTGTAAGTCCTTTCTTTTACTTGGACTAATGTTACGGCAGCCATTAGACAGCTGGGTTGAGTGTCACAGATGGATCTCGTCGGTACTTCGATGAAGGTGCCACCCAGTTCTTCGGAATCAAAGAAAAACTACCTACTCCAAAAAGACCTAGTTAACGGTAAAAATTATTTAATAATCACAAGCACAAGTTCAGAGAAAAAATAAATAAATAATTATAACATAAAAAAAGAAATTTAAATATGATGTTTACAACTACCTTATTTAACTATTTAGATATTACGCAAATGTTTGACAAAATGTAGTCAAAATATGTTGATCAACTATTTAAATTGACAGTCTTTATATGCTGATCATTACGATACGAAATAAACTCAATAGTACCATAAGATAGTTTACTCGTCTTGCAACTCTACCTTCTGTATACTCCTGATCTACCAGCATATCAATGAAACCTTGCCACTGCATTCACAGACGGCACTTAAATACCATTAGGATCAAAAAACTGCTTTTCAGATACTGCCACATCAAATTGAAGAAACTTCTAGGACTTAACTCAGACAAATATTGGTTAATTGGAAGGAAATCCAAAATAGCTATAAAGTGGAAATAGCAAATAAACAAATTATTAATATATAATGTAATTCTTAACCAATCTCGATTTGAGCAGTTCAACCCTTGAAAGCAGCATCTACATTCACCCTTAAAATCCTGTAAGAAGTTCCAGTTAAGTACAACAAATTATTTTCGATGTTCAATAGTTTATTCCAAATAGAGCCTCAGTATGAGATTGACAAAATAAGTGACTGAATTCTGAAATAAAGCACTTTTACGTCAGAATTACTAAAAGTAATCCTATCTTAACCAATGATAATAATGATGACTGTCAGCTCGATGCGAGTATGATCTTAGCCTTGGCTATTAATTTTGCTGAGCCACTCTTGAATAATTATGGGTTTAATAATGGTTCAAATAACCCAACTTAAATGGGCATGGTATGTCACATACTGGGCCTTTAAAGTCAGAAGGATATAAAATTGGTACACCCGTTCTAACCTGTTTGGGTTATCACACCTGTGTTTCGCCTGCGGCTCTTTGGCAATTTTGGTCACTATTTTGGTCATGGAGCTGCACACCTCTGTATGTCTGCTGATGTCATTACGGTCTGTTGCGAGGCATTTTTCCCATTCAGACACACTTGACATAGTCTTCTTAAGAAATTATTTTATGACGTCTTTGTATCTTCTTTTTGGATCTCCCAGATTTCGTTTCTTGTTATTTAATTCGCCATAATGGATCTGCTTCTGCATCATAGTGTCTAGGTTTCTATGCTCAAAACTGTTCGATCCTTCAAGTACCTCCATTGGTCTTTGTCGGAGGCAGCTTTGATAAAATATGTCGACTTGTTTTATTTGCTTCCGATGCAGGGCCCAAGATTAAGCTCCATTGATTATAGTGTATTCTTTAAGTCTCGATTACTAAACACGCTTCTCATTAGTCATCCAAAATTAGCACCAGCACACTTTATTTTATATATGATCTATCTGAACAAAGAACAGCCAAGACTAGCTATAAACCAAACGCTATAGCTAACTTTCTTCACTACTTATAACGTTAATTCGTGAATGCAATTACAGCTTAACGTGGGCTCCGAACCACCGCCACTAATTATCAGTTAATCCTAACACTATCACTGGCCAATATAAAAAATCTTTCAGAAGATATTCGACCTTACCGAAACTAAAACTGGCATGACGGCGGGATGAGTCCTTGTCGGATTACAAACTATGAATCCTGCTGAAGTTAAATACCCAACATACGGAAGAACATGTAGATCCAAGCTGGGTTATTTGACCCACTATAATACCCATAATTATTCAACAATCGCTTAGCAAAATTAATAGCTATGGCTGAGGTTATACTCGTATCGAGTTGGCAGCCATAATCATTATCATTGGTTTAGACAAGATTACTTTTAGTAGTTTTGGTGTGAAACTGTTTTATTTCAGCGTTCTATCACTTATTTTGTAGATTTCATTCTGAGGCTTTATTTGGAATAAACTATGGAGCGTTGAAAATAACACAAGTCGACATGATTTTTGTAACATTGATGAGAATGCTCTTTTTACGTTTTATTTAGGTAGTTATTAAAACACCTTTTCGTAGAATCGTATTTTCAGGTATATGCTTCTCCTTTATATCATGAAGTCATTGAAATTATTTGTAACTGACTTTGTATTGGACAATCTTTGAATTACCACAAGATCGTAGAGGGGGGTATTTTCATAGTATTTTACGAACCTTTAAGGACAATTTTATTGTTTCTTCTAGTTCAGTTTGTTTCACAATTTTGTACAGTACAATTCACAATTTTGTACAGTACAGTACAGTTTAAGTCGATTTTATTTAAAATGGCTAAAAGTTCTAGCCATTTTAAATTTTGCAAGTTTTGCAAAAATTCAGCGGATAAGTTTTCTTATATATGCGGACGATTTATTTTAAAGTTCGAAGCTAGATCTATATCCGAGGAAGTCAGAAAAACCTATCTTTTATATTTTAATCGGCAAATTGGACATCAAGATAAAAGTTGGGTTCTAATGTTTGCTGTGTGAACTGTCACGTAAATTTAGTGCAGTGGATGCATCGCAAGAAAAAAATGTATACCATTTGCTGTTCCTGTGGCATGGAGAGAACCTTCTGATCATATAAGTGATTACTACTTTTGTATCACTAAAACAGAAAGGATTTCAAAAAAACAAAGTGACAAAATTCAGTATCCAAATTTGCCTCCTGCACTTGGTTTAGTTCCCCCTAGTCAGAAACTACTGGTTCCTATTACGCTTTTAAACCTGGGCATGTTTCCCGATGATTCTAATTCTTCATCAGGATCAGATCCACAACTTTCTGAGATCCACAACTTCCAGTTATGTGAACCCAATACTTTTAACAACTACCAGTAAAGCTCACTTCATAACTCTAAGAATGAATTAAATTATTTGGTACAACCTGGGATTGTCAAAACAAAAATCGGGACTTCTTGGTTCCAGATTTCAACAGTGGAAAACGCAAGTGTTTCACTTTGCCGGAAATGGAATGTAACCTTTTCAAGTTTTTATAAAATGGAAGAATCTCTATGTGTCTGTTGTGATATTGATGGTTTAACAATGCGTTATTCGCGCTCACATTCAAACGGGTAGCCGCCGTATATCCCACAGATACACAATGATAAATTCTAGAAAACACGCATTTGTGTCGTAAAATAAAATAACAAAACTTTTGTACGTATTATATAGTATTAATTCATTATCTGTTTGATCCTCAACATTTAGATTTATTTGCATTCATCCTTCTAGACACACGAAAGCGGGCGGAATGTTGCAAACAGAGATAAGAACCACATGTTTTACAATTGTATTATATTTGGCTCGTTTTTTTCTTCTTTTGACAAGGTTTACAACGCTTTCGAGAATTGTTCTGCTAACTACTTCCTGCACCGCTATCATTGTTTTCCATATCTGGCGTATTTGTTTTTGACAGTAACTATTTTAGAGGTAAAGACATTGTCATAGGCAAAGAAGGTTTTGTTGGCCTTCGAATAAGATGCTCTTGAAGAAATTCTCTCCCAAGAATTTTCAAAAATATTCAACGAGGTGCTGGATCATTTCCATTACCCAAATTTATTACCTGGGCATTTATACCGGCAATATATAATATTGAAAAAAAAATTACCATCGGCCGTCGCCAGGTGTTTCTAGCTACATTGTAAGGAGAACACATTTTATCAACAATGTCGACTCCTGCTTTGGTTTTATTATAATAAGTGATCATTTCCGTCTTTTTCTTTATCCCAGTTTCTTCATCTATAACACCGTCACGATGCATGCTGGAAATCGCTTACACATTTTTTGTATTGCTCGTATTTTGAGCAACATAGGATACAAATGGTCCTTCCTTCCTATGCAAACACACTACAAAATATTTCTCGTTTTTTTTATATTTTTATATATTTTAATGGCATAGGAATTTGCCACTTGTTCTTCTTTTAAGTTCAACAAACAACAACAACAAACAAACGATAATCTGTTAATGTCTCTAGAAGCGAAAATAATAAAGTAATGTTGCGACCTGAACTAAGTATGGGAGTGATCATACGCTCAACCACGTCTAAACTTTTGTTGCTTAACTTATAAGAACCTTCGGGCTGTTTTCCAGCATAAATCTCTATGTTACCGGTATAAAACATCTTAGAATCGACAAGAGCAAAAATTTGTATTCCATATTTTGCAGGTTTTGATGGAATATATTGGATAAAGGAACATCTCCCTCTAAAAGCTTCAAGTTTGTCATCTAGTGTGACATGCTCGCCAACTGAGTATGAAGATTGACAATTTACAACAAACTGAATCAAACAAAAATCTGAATCTTTTTAGACTCATTGTCATACGAACTATTTCAATACCAACTCTGTCTCTCTCCCAGAAATCTTTTAAATTTAATCTTCCACCTTTGTAGTCCGCTATGTATTTCCCCAGAAGGCCTTAATTTCCACTTTGTCGGTAAGTTAGGTTAGGTTAGGTAGGTTAAATGTATCCCTTATACGACTGTATTTTTCCTTTACACTGTCGATATATTGATTAGTAAATTTCACAACTAAGTCTAACATATTTTCACTAACGAGACACCGCCAGCATTCCAAAATACTTGTAGCATTTTTCGCATCGCTTATAACACCTGGAAGATTATTAATTAAATTTTGCTTAGCAGTTGTTTTTCTGGAAGGAAATGGAACTTTCTTCCAAGAAAACCGTTCTACAATTTTTTATTACTTTTTCTTGTACATATATAAAAGTTTTCTTCGTGTTCTTCAGCACTAGTAAAATCGACATCACTTTGTTCAGATTCTGAATTTTCCTGCGTCTCTTCTACTCCCTCAGATTCCTTCATATTGTGTCATATTCATCTTTGACATCATAATCGATGTGTTCGAGATTTTGATTTTAATGTTCATTCACATCGTCGTCACTTCATTCGTCAAACAAAAGTTTATGTATTTCTTCAACGTCCTTTTCACTTTCCAGATTGTAAAACTTCTTGTTTGTAGCCATTTTGCCTGAAGAAAACATAAAATATACAAAGGTACTCGAGTTGTATCCATAAGATACAATACCTTTTTATTTTTTATGACAAATTAAAATAAAAATGACGGTTATCAAGCATTAACAAACAATGTAAACGTATTAAAAATGCAAAGAAAAAATTAAAAATATAAATTGTATAATACTTACTAGAGTACTCGCAAACTATCCGTCAGATACACTCTAGTTAAGTTTATAGTGTATAGACAACATACACTAACAATGACAACTCAAACCATACTAACCTTATTGATTATTACAAATTAAGAAGATATTCAGAGAGGCCTCCGCCGGAAACGAATGGTCCCAAAATTAATCGAATTCGACTGAAGCTTGTATGTCTTAGATAAGGCACGAGTACTGCAGTGTTAAGGAATGAACTTAATATGGAATCTTTAGCCCATTCCTTTATTCCCATATTCATTTAGCCCATTCAGTGACAATGAAAGAAACCTATAACAAATTAGCGACCATACTAAACCCAGTTAAATATGAATAGTATCAGTGGGATATTTATGTAAAAATTAAATGAAAAGGAATTGGTAGTATATAATCTTTTTTAATATAATCTTTTGAAAGCCAATTAAATTCTAGAGTTTTGTATGTCCTGAAAAATGCATTTTTTACATCCCCTTTTGGATTTGTTTCTGGAACATTTGGGTGTAGTAAGTGACGAACAAGGAGACGGTTTTATTAGATCCTCAGGACGAAGGAAAAATATACCAGGGACGCTGGAACTCATCTATGTTGGGAGACTACTGCTGGTTTATAAAAAGAAATGGTGCAGCAGAACACAACAGGAATAAGTGAAAGTTTTTGTCGCTGTATGACATCTCATGTAATATATGTTTTATTCACATAATCCTTAGTAACGTCTTTACATATATTTAACACGTTTTACATGTGTATATTAAATAAATATTAGACTGTAAAAATCTATCGTTTCCTTTTTTTCCCCACCACATCGACCCCCTGTAACAAAAAAATTGTACGTGTTTCAGTAATTAGATTTATATTTTCGTATTTAGGACTACAAAAATACTTCATTTATACCTATTTTCATCACTGTTACCTGTTAAAGTTTAAATTTGTTGACCTGTATAGTCGGACTCAACTGGAACCTTTTCAGGATCTTAATATTGAATGTAGATTCTGCTCTCAAGGGTTGAACTTGACTTGACTTTGTTGATCACTTTATACAGGGTGGCGCAGAAAAAAACTCACGTTCATCACCTAAGCATAATATGTTTATTTACAAGATCATTTATTTGTAATTACAGCTAAATGTGCACTTTTAAATTAATGGTGGAAAATAATGTCAGTCAAATGTCGCCCTTCCTCACTATCACACATCTGCATTTTTTCTTGGAACTTGTGCATTACTCTCAAAATAATTTCTTCTGGTGCTCTTGCGATATCTTGACGAACAATAACTTGAATGAATTTTCAAGTCGGCATGCAGAGTTGAAGCTTGGCGCCTAGTGGAACGCCTGAGGATTAGCAAGTACAGTCCTTCTCACTGTTTCAACATTGTCTGGTGTCAGAACGGTACGGGGAAGACCAGGTGGTTTTCTCTTCATGACAGATCCGGTAGTTCGAAATGCTTTAACCCATCGGAATATCGTGTTTCGATCTGAAATTGACCCTCGACATTCAATGTTAAACTGTCGACAGAAAAGACGTTACACGGTGCTCTAAGATACACGGTGCCATACCTAAAACTGCATTACCTGAGCTGTCCATGGGCGGCTCGGCGGCAGCGGCCGCTGTCACCACCCCTTTCCTTGTAAAATACTAGCCGTTCAAAAAACATGCCTTTCCTCTATACTACCCTGTATATTAACAGTTTTTTAACTAATGTTATTTTGGATTTCCTTCCAACTAACCACAATATTTGTCTGAGTTAAGTCCTAGCAGTTTATTTTTTTTATCCAGTTGTTTAATTCAAGTCAAACGTTCATGTAGACAAGCATTCATAAATATTTGGCGGCGTTTTGATGTAGCAGTATCTGAAAAGCAGTGTTTTTATTTTCATGGTTTGCAAGTGTCGTCTGTGAATGGCAAGGTTTCTTTCACATGCTGGTAGATCAGGAGTAAATATAAGGTAGAGTACCAGGCCTAGTAAGCTACCTTAGCTTCATGGTGCTTTATAAGGAAGTGACGAACAGCAAAGAAGGAATGTCAATTTAAATAACTGATCAACATAATATAACATGATGCAGTGAACAAACTTAGTATCATTTATTAAAGTTATAAGATTCCGAATTTAATAGGAAACTGTTTAATCTCCCGGAGCTCTCCAGCCTATATTATTATTCTGATATCAATATGAAAATCCTCACCGCATCAAAACTATACACACTTTATAGTTGCTATAGGCCGAATGTAAGTATATATTTACACGAAACTGTTTATGGATGAATAAACAGCCGAATGGCGAATCTCTCAAAAGCGGCTGGATATTTTGCAACGTTCATTTTCACTAACGAAACACGACAGTACAAATAAAAAAGCAACATGCAACGACTGTAGAGCGAGGAGTGAATCGATTGTTTTGCAGTTGTGGCAGTCCGAAATGAGAAACAAACGTTTCAACCGGGATGGAAATTATATGCGCGGTTTTTGTCCTTGTGGTGTAATGAACAATATTTTTAACACACTATACCAGGGCAGATTAAGAAGTTTCTGATAAATGGCCATTTTCCAAATAGTTCTAGTGTATAACAGTAATAAATAACTGTATTAAATTAATTTTCAAATATCAAGAAATAGATGTATTAACACTCCGTTATATGTGCTTCAAATAATTACATAGTTACATACAGGGGGTACGTCTATTCCCCAAAGTAATTTATGGATTATACACTATGGAAGTAGAAGAAAAAAAAATAACATACTTTATACATAATCGGTCTTTATTGACGCTTATAATGAAAACAAAAAAATAATCTTTCCTCCCATAAAACAAAACAAAAATCGTTTGTACTTAAACTTAAAAAACTATAAAAAAATAATATGGAGATTTTATCTTCTTCGGTTCACTTATGGAGATCATTCAGACTTTGGTTATAACACTGGATACATATACTATAGTTATGATCATCACACACAGGCTTATGATAATTCTGACATACTGTTCTAGTCGATCGATCTTTGGCTCTTCCACAGTCATGGCACGTGCCCGTTTAAGTCCTTTTTCGGGGTATATCGTCTTCCTGATGGGTCAAATTGTTTTGATTTATACACAAAAACAGCACGTCAAGTTTCTTTATATCTCTAGAAATATTTTTGGAGTAAAGCCTCTGCGGCATTTGTGGTAGTATGTGTTCAATAGCAACTGAGCGCAAATAATCACGGAGAACTATGCGTCTGTAATTGTGATTGGCCATGGCGTCAATTATCATTCCATGTATTCCTGCTATATTTATCATGTCAAAAAATATCGTCAATGGCCAACGACGGCTGTTACGGGCTACACTGAAATGCTTGCACATTTTATCTAACACATCAACCCCACATTTAGTTCAGTTATATTCAATAATGATTTCGGGTTTCCTTGCGACACCAGTACTACGATCAATTCTGTCATCATTGTGCATAGTTGACGCTACGAAAACGACTTTCTTGGGTTTTGGTACATATGACTAAGGTGCACTTCTTGTGGAAACCAAGCATAATGACATTTATAGGTCTATGGGTAGATGTTTTAAATTGTTGTGGAATTTCTGACTTGTTTGATTTTAGTGTTCATATGGCCATGATTTTCTTTTTTTTTAAGTTACAGTAACTATGGTATACTTGTGAACCCATTATCTATTATTTACTGCCCATATTCTCAAGAGGTTTTAGCATCCGATGGACAATATCTGGTACTTTGTTTGACTCATGAAATGGCCCAGGAGGTTGGACGCCAGTATTAGTTTCCAGATTATAAGCATAGGGAAACTAAATGTCAACCAAAGCAAATAGTTTCAGGCCATACTTGTCTGGTTTATTAGGTATAAACATACGAAAACCGCACCATCATCTAAATGCTTCGAGTTGCCTCTGAGAAACTAGAGTCAGGTACTCACTCAGTGTATAATACTTTTGCATGTTATTTACAAAAATATTAAATATTTGTCTGATGGGCGCAAGTTTGTTAGTTTGATTTTGATTATCTCTTGTATTGATATCATTAAAACGTAAACACTTCAGCAAAAACATAAACCTATTTTAAGACATGGTAAGATTTATTGCATCAACTGCAATTCCACATTTATTGTCCCAAAAGTCTTTTGTTATTCTTCTCCCACTTTTTTCAACGCCCATCATAAGTAGCATACCTATCAACCTAACTAACCTAACCTAACCTATCAAGGCTCTAATTTAAGTAGAATAAGTATTTTTTGCATCTCGCTGTCGTTGGTATTTTGCTTTTATCTTGTCAATGTAAATATTAGTACAATTTGTTATAAGTTCTATAATTTTTTTGTTTGTATAGAGACCAAAGCAAGATTGTGGTGTTTTACAAATAACAGCTTCATTGTTTAATCCACAAACACGTGAGTGAATATTGGAGGCTTGGGTATGAACGCTGGTTCTAAAATGTGTAGCCTTCATTCGAAACCTGACTTCAATTTATAAGATCGAAAATGTGATAATGGGGCATAATCTTCATCTGAACTTTTCAACGACTGCGACTGTGAATTCTTTTATAGGATTATTGAGTTTGATGTTACTTGTTCCTCTTCATCATATTCCTGTTCAGACTGAGAGTTATGTGGTTCATCTATGCAGTGGTCGTTCTCATCTTCACTACTCTGCAAGTCTACTAAAGGGTTCTCTTCTTCCCCATGAAATTCCTGGAGTCAATCAATTATTTGTTCTTCTGATTTGTTTATTTTGGTTAATGAGTACCTAAAACAAGCAAAATACAATTTTATTACAACATTATCAACCTAAATATTACTCAAATATATATAATATTAATTATCCTTACATAAAACCCAAAATAGAAAACAAAGCAAAAATTACTTACCTCCTTCATATGTTCAATAGTTACGATACCTCACGCTCAATTCAAGGATCGTTATAAAGCAATGTTAAAACATTAGAAGATATATATATATATATATATATATATATATATATATATATATATATATATATATATATATATATATATATATATATACTCCATTATCTACAGGGTAGCGGAAAATAAGGTTCATAATTTGTTCGCTCTGTAAAATTTGAATGAAACATAATAAATAAATCATCTACCCAACAAATAAAAGTTTAATTCTCGATATTTTTTTATTATACATAAAACCGATTGACAACCGTTTTCCTGCTCACAAACATGTTCTCTTCTCATTAGCGTTTTCAAAGACTCTTCTCAGCATTACAGGAGATATTGTGGCTATATCATGCCGGAGGTTGTCATTTAGGTTAACGATGTCCTCGGTGGTTGAAGGGTTGTTGGCATATACTATGTCCTTGAGATAGTCCCACAGGAAAAAGTCTGGGACGGTCAGACACGGTTAGCGAGGTGGATATCTCATGTCACCATTTTTCGATATGATGCGGTTCGAAAAATGTTGCCTTAGAAGGTCCATTATAGTTCGGGCGGTTTGAGCCGTGGCACCATCCTGTTGAAACAACATAATTGGCATTCCGGTAGCTGCGGCAACAAAAATGAATTAATGATAACACTCTCCATTGAGCATCTGAGCAACACCTTTTTAATCTTCGAAAAAATAAGGTCCAATAATTCGTTCAGTTCTTCAAAAAGGGCCAAAAAGCTGTCCAAACAGAAAATACGATTTTTGTCGTTTACTGAGGGAGTTCTGTTCGGAAAACCACCGTTTCCCAAACAGTTTTTAAAGTTTTTTTTTACGTATATTGACCGAATGTGTGTGGACCGAATTTATACATATGTAGACTGAATCTCTTTATGCTATCTTTTGTTGGTAAAAAAATCTTTAGGCTCTATTTCTGAAGCGAATGGTAACTTCCCATAAAGGGTTAAGGTTGCCAGGATTAACGGTTTAAGTACGCAAAAGATGGTCTCCATTCGAAAAAAATTATGCTTTGCATTTCGTGGAATTGGAAGGGACCCCATCACATAGACTTTGAGTTTCTTCCACACAACCATAAACATCGACATCTACTGTTCACAAGTAGATCGGGTGAAGATTGCAATTGAAGACAACCAGCCAAAATTAACAAGTGTTGTGTTTCATCATGATAATACACGACAACACTTTTTGTGACAAAAATTGGCAAATCTGTTAAAATGGAAAAAGTGGTTGTTGACCTGTTGACATTTTTTGGCAATAACAATAATAACTTTTGGTAAAGAGGCATTATGCGCCTACAACTACATTGACAAGAAGTTGTAAATAATAACAGTAAGTACATTATAGGCTAAATGAGTATTTACATAAATTATATGCGTTTCCTTATCTCTTAAAAAAATTCCTGAACTTTTCGAACAGCATAGATTTCATCGAACTATTCATCTATACAAATAAAATAGTAATTAAAATTTGGGATACAACGTGATAAATCAAAACCAAAACATAACCTACTTGGATATACTTTGCTTTTGGAACAACCATTAAAAATCATTTCATTGTATGGGGTCGAATATAACTATCAGCAAGTTGGTCGTCTTCTCCTAAGCTCAAATCCGAGTTGTTATTAGAGAAAGACAATTCACGGTAACTATTATCAACCACACTCAAATTAGAATAATTTGATGTACACAACAAATGATTGTTGATAGTTTGAACTTTGCTAAATCAAACTATCGGTTTGGCTTATTACGATTATTAATGTACATCAATTCTTTTTTACGAATACCAGCTTGGCAAATTAAATGTTTTCCTTGCAAATACAGAATTAGAAATTAATAAGTGTTCACATGGTACTGAGTATTGAACTTCTGCCGGGCGATATCACATGTATTGACACGATCTACTAAACTTGACAAAAACATAAATTTGTAAACTGATTTTAGAGGTTTCACATAAACTTGCCATATCTTAATAATTGGGACTTATTCATTGAACTATGTGAGTCATTTTTACACAACACAAATTGAAACATCTTTACTCACACTTCCTTCTTCTCTTTTAAGTTGCTTTGCACTATTGATTTTAGTAATGGTACAGAGAAAATAGTACAATATTATAGTATATTTCTGAAAGCAAACATTATCATTAGCTTAATAATAAATAATGCATTATACGAAAAAACAAATTACGCGAACAAGAGCTGCATAATAGTATATCACACCAATATTTTAATTAAATGATTTTCATTACCAGATTGGCCGCCATTTTGTATTTATTCTGGCTGTGTTTGGTCCAAAGGTTGCATGAATTAAATATAATCCCTACGATGAATTAAATTATGTAACGTAAACGCAGATACGTTTTACATATCCTTCATGGTAAATTATTAAAGTTAGCCTACATTTTTCAAAAAAAAAACAGGCTTATAAATAAAATTCAATTAATCTATTAACAACTATTTAATAACAATTATTTTTAAAGGTCTGTGTAGTAAAAAGGATTTATTTTCAAACCAAAAATGTTGCATAGACCATTTTCAAACAGTTAAAGAAAAATGTTGTAATTCAAATTAATAACATATCATTCCCTTTATAGGATCAGTTAGGCCCCAACTGAAAGAACGTCCTCCATACATGAATTACGCCAATCCCCCACAACCTCCTGTAACAGTTCGAATATCATCGACCATTCCAGCTCCTACTCCACCTCCGCCAAAGTCAGATACCGCTCTACAAGCCACTACAACTGAATGTCCACCTAATACCACAATCATTATGCAAACGAAAAATCCAAATAACCTTTTAAGGTATGTATATAACATTTTGAGTATTTTAAAATCAACAAAAACAGCATATACGAGATGTGTGAATAAAGTAATGTGGCGTTCGATACTTAGTAATACTTTAGTAGTAGTAATACTTTAACTTCCTAACGTTGACCATCGGTAAAGTTTTTGAAAGACTTCAAATATTCGTGAGAGACTGAAGATTGAACAGACAGTGATTTCAATTAACACATTTTTGCCAAGTAAAAACATTACTCAAAATTTAAAATTCATCTCAAAGGGTTGGGTTATTTCAGTTGAGTTATACAAGCATATTGAAAAGGCCGTAACCCATTAACTGAAGATAATTAAAGTTTCTGAGTTCCTACAATTCTATGAAAAGTGGACAAACCATAATTTCAATAGAATAACAAGATTATAAAAACTTAGTCTCAATACTTTATTTACACACCTCGAATGTGGTACAAACTAGTCAATTACTACTCTCAATTGTCAATTTTTAGTAGGAACAATACGAGGGTTGACCACTACGTCGACCACGTAGTTTATTCTTCATGAACCGGAACAAAACGAATTCATTGGGTGCCAACTCAGGACTGTACGGCGGATGACCCACCAATTCGATGTTTTCGCCGGTCAAATCTTGAGTTGTTCGGTTCGATGTGTGTGAGCTCGCGTTATCATATTAAAGAATGATCCTGTGCCCCTGGTTGTTTTTTCTTATTTCTTCAAAGACTTTTGACAAGCAAATGGTTGTATACCATTCAAAATTGACCGTTCTAGGATTATATTATTTAATAACAATGGACTCACATGCCCATTTATCCAAAAAAAAAACAGGTGACCATTTGTTTCGAAATGCTTCTTGCGCGAACAACTTTTGTTGGATTTGGCTCATTTTGAAAGGCCCATACAGTCAACTGCTGGTTACTTTGAGACTTCTACGTATAAATCTAAGATTCGTCACCTGTGTAGATGTTATACGCGGCTGTTGACGCACCACAATTGTATTTTTTGAGTATTTATGTCAAATTATGCGGAATTCAACACCCACAATTTTTTTTACGGCTAAAAGTTCATATAAAATATTGTGTATGCTTGTTATACTAATGCCCAGGGATGCCTAATTTTCACGGTATGCTACATGACGATCTTGCTTTATTAGTTCGCGCCCAGTATCGATGTTTTCCGGCACAGCTGGCACACGTGAGCCAACGACGGCCACGATTGAATTCACTAAAGCAGTGACATACAGTGGTTTTAGGTGATACTTCATCGACAAAAGTCCAAGGGAGTTGATCGATGCACTGTTGTTGATAATCCACAGTTGATAATCCACATCGAAAATCATAATAAATCTTTGCACGAAAATTCTTACGATTCAATTACATTTTTTGGCTGAAATGAAATTTTCAAGCTAGTAAACAACACAAATAGCGTCCTTATGACAAATCCCAAGTGTTCCAAAAAGAAACATAATATCATTAATACGTTGTTTATTGGCATACTCTTTTTAAAATAGTTCTTTAAGGCGTTTAAAGTTGTAAATCTTCACTAGATATCATTTCTTTATATCTAAAGATTCTAAGGTATCACATTGCATTTAAGGGTGGGGCATTTATCAAGCACCAATTTTTTTACCTTGAGAGGTAAATACCCATTTGCGAGCAGCAATAACATTAATGAGAATAAAATGACCGTGCAAAATGTAAAAATTTATCATTTTATGATGTGGCACGTTCACAGTGGGACAAAAGAAGTTATTTTTGTTATATTTGGTTCCAAGGAATCCCACAAGGATGCATCCTATCGTCAATTATATCCAATATTTATGGTGAACATATTATACGTAGAGCTCTCGAGGATTTGACGGTTGTCAGTATTGGCGGCATTAAAATAACAATTTTAAGTTAAGTCGATGACATTACACGTTTCGCGAGATTGGCCGGGAAACTGACCCTGATTATCAAATAAAATATGAAAGCCATCTATGTAGATTAGAAATAATCGACTGTCAAAACAACAATATCAGTCAAAGAAAGAGCTACCTTATAAGGTATTAAGGTATTGAGCTACCTTAGGTAGTGAGCATCTGTCTTGGTGCTTTAGTGCGGAACACCGGCGGTAACACTCATGAGATCAGAAGAGGATGTGAAATGGCAAGAAATACAATGCGAAATTTGTAGAAGATCTGGAGGGATAGGGGCAGAACAGAAAAAAACAGATACGAGGGTTGCTACTTATGTACCCGGAATGGCAACAATTGTCTTACTAGGCACCATTTGACATATACATCGTAAAGTTTAACATTGTTGGCTGTATACGTACTCAGAATATTTTGTCAGACGGACGCATTTATGTTGTTTAATGACTTGAACATTTCATCTCAGTCAAAAAATAGAATTAACTCATGAGAATTTTGCATGATTTACCGCGACTCTCGACGTGAAAAAGATTTGTGGGTGTTGGGTTCCGCATAATTTGACAATCGCTCAGAAAAAGGCTTGTGTAGATTGGTGTAAAGAAATGCTCAAAAAATACAATCGTAGTACATCAAAAGACGTGCATAACATCTACACAGGTGACGAATCTTGAATATATGTGAATGAGCCCGAAAGTAAACAGCACTCGATTGTATGGATCTTTCAATATAAGCCAAATCAAACAAAAGTTGTTCACATAAGTGTTACTTCGAAGCAATTAGTCGCCTGTTTTTTGGGATAAATGGGTATGTGGCCACAGTACCACTAGAGAATTGTAGAACGGTCAATTTTGAATGGTACACAACTATTTGTTTGCCAGGGGTCTTTGAGGGATTAAGAAAAAACAACCAGCGACACAGGATCATTCTTCCATGACAACGCGAGCTCTCACACATCGAACTGAACTACTCAATATTTGAGCGGTCAAAACATCGAATTGATAACTCATCCGCTATACAACCCTGATTTTACAGCCAAGGATTTCTTTTTGTTCCCATCGGTGAAGAATGGTCAACGATTTTTGACGCCAGAAGAAGCCGATAATGCGTTCAAAATGCATGTTTTGGAGATAACTCAATCGGAAGACAACAAGGGCAATAAAAACTGGTTGAAACGTATGCAAAAGTATATAGATCATCGCGGAAAATATTTTGAAAAACAATAAAATCATTTTCAATGATAAATATTTCTTTTTATTTATTATTCCGGATGCATAAATAGTAACCATCGTACTAAATACGATATACTATATATATATATATATATATATATATATATATATATATATATATATATAGTCCACGGAATGCAAGAAATTAGAGGTCGCTTGAGGTCTCGTTGTTATATATGTATATATATATATATATATATATATATATATATATATATATATATATATATATATATATATATATATATATATATATATATATATATATATATATAGTATATATATGTATATATATATATATATATAGTATATATATGTATATAGTATATATATGTATATATATATACATATATATATATATATATATATATATATATATATATATATATATATATATAACAACGAGACCTCAAGCGACCTCTAGTTTCTTGCATTCCGTGGACTGCCAGATGAACCAAACACATCCGTTATTCAAGAAATTACTAAACCCGCAAGGATATCCCAAAGTATTCTTGAACGAATACTAATATTCTTCAGCGACATTGAACGGAGGGATGACAATAACCTGGAATTAATGGTGGTACAGGGATGGATAGTGGGTTTTAGATCACGCGAGAAACCTCCAAAAAGGAGGAATTTTTGACTGAGTTAGGAGTTTTGAAAAATGAAAGAAGCATTTTTTCTACCCAGTATCAATGTCGACGAATTTTAAAGTCAGACATGATCCTTACAAGTGCACAGCACGCAAATTGGTAACTACATTTTTGCACACCTACAAAAAATATAGCGAAAACCCACGAACTATTCGTTATGTATGAAGATGAAAGTGAAAAATCAGATACTTTTCAGATACATGAGGTCCCAAAGTTAATTGTACTTTAAAAAAAGGTAGCTTCCTTTGTAGTAACGCTCCATGACTTTTAGACTATAATATTTAGTTTTGTTTTGGCAAAACTGATAAGTTCTATATATTTTCTATCATGGTAAAGTGCGAATTTCGTTTGTTGATTAAACACTAATTTTTGGATATAAAAAAATCTTACAAACCGAAGGATTTCCATGCTGTCGAAGCAACACGAGTGATGCTCCGCGATCAAGATTCCCCGTTACGACCACTACTGAGAAAATTGTCAAATAATCTATATCGTGTTGGACGATGGCAAAGTAAAGGCTCGAGAGATTGTCGAAATAATAAACATCGCGGAGGAACGCGTATGGAACAATCTGCGCATTTAGACATGAGATGCCATGTTTGTTCAGGGTGAAAAAATGTAATCGTGTGATCATTTTTCTGAGGAGTTTAGATCTGTATAAGTGTACTTCTCAGAAAAAGAAGGTGTAATCAATATGAGTTTCTGTAGCAATTTGTGATTGTTGATGAAACTTAGATTAATCAAAACAAACTGGTAATGATTTTTAAAAAATTGATTTTACCTGGAAAACGTGCTCCGAAGAAGGTGAAGACGCTTCTAGATACCAAAAACGTGATGACCACGTTTTTATGACCTGTGATTATCAAGGCATTATTTTCATCATCTATTTGTAAAGG
This sequence comes from Cosmopolites sordidus, assembly GCA_031761425.1. Classification (NCBI taxonomy): domain Eukaryota; kingdom Metazoa; phylum Arthropoda; class Insecta; order Coleoptera; family Curculionidae; genus Cosmopolites; species Cosmopolites sordidus. Next base: position 762,865 of record JARFXV010000900.1, read on the forward strand.
GAAAGACTATCACATATACATATACATATACATATACATATACTTATACATATACATATACATATACATATACATATACATATTCATATACATATACATATGCATATACGTATATATATATATATATATATATATATATATATATATATATATATATATATATATATATATATATATATATATACATATACTTATACATATACATACATATACACATACACATACACATACACATACACATATACATATACATATACATATACATATACATATACATATACATATACATATACATATACATATACATATACATATACATATACATATACATATACATATACATATACATATACATATACATATACATATACATATACATATACATGTATATATACATATACATATACATATACATATACATATACATATACATATACATATACATATACATATACTTATACTTATACATATACCTATACATATACATATACATATACATATACATATACATATACATATACATATACTTATACATATACATATACATATACATATACATATACATATACATATACATATACATATACATATACATATACATATACATATACATATACATATACATATACATATACAGATACATATACATGTATATATACATATACATATACATATACATATACATATACATATACATATACATATACATATACATATACATATACATATACATATACATATACATATACATATACATATACATATACATATACATATACATATACATGTATATATACATATACATATACATATACATATACATATACATATACATATACATATACATATACATATACATATACATATACATATACATATACATATACTTATACTTATACATATACCTATACATATACATATACATATACATATACATATACATATACATATACATATACATATACATATACATATACATATACATATACATATATATATACATATACATATACATATACATATACATATACATATACATATACATATACATATACATATACATATACATATACATATACATATACATATACATATACATATACATATACATATACATATACATATACATATACATATACATATACATATACATATACATATACATATACATATACATATACATATACATATACATATACATATACATATACATATACATATACATATAAAATTTTTCTCAAATAATTTTTTTCTGTTTTAGGAAACTGGCTTCAAGTCATTACCAGTCATATACCACAGCGTTGACCGTAACCATCGCAGTGGGGTGTTTCCTACTATTACTCAACATTTTAATATTTGCTGGAATTTACCATCAAAGGGACCGGGGTAAAAGTAAACAAAAACAAAAAGAAGAAATGGTAGAACAAGGTAAAACTTTCTATTTGTTAAAATAACTTTGGTCATTCATTGTTTCCAACAATAAAAATACCATTTCTGTTTGATCCAAATATTTTCAGTTTACCTCATGCGTTTTGAACTTCAGAAAGACTAAACCTTTAAGATTTTAAAGCATTCTTATTTTTGGATCGATACGAGGTCGGCTTAAGGATCTAGATTCACTATGTTGGATTCCGGATGCCGACATTGCAGCCCAAACTGTGACCTTCGGGATATGCAGAGGCCTTTCATGTTTCTTTTTAGAGTTGAGTTTTCTTCACACCAGTAGCGACCATTATGACCATTACGGCCATTGCGACCGACATGACCATTAAGGTGGAAATGATCCTAATCGGATAATAAGATGTTGTTGACTATTGGAATTCGGTTCATCATTTCGTTAGCGAATAAAAGTCTATCAACATGGTCGGCCGGCTTCAATTCTCGCACTAACTGAATTTTGTACGGGTGCATACGTAAATTTTTGTAAAGGATGTGAATCACCGATTATCTCGTCACATTTAAAGCAGATGTGCGCTTTTAAGTCAATAAGTTTGGTTATCGGCGCGTTATCGGTTCTCGCTTAATCAAGGGAAAGCTTGAACATTGCTGAACATCGTGCTAATTGAAATGTTGTCCAAATCTACAGCGCACAATAGTGGTGGAATTATCGTTTCGGTAATACTCTCGCAGACAAAATGAGCGCTTCTCTCCCATGTGGCACTGTATGGTAACTAAACTTCCCTGAACCAAACTATTGTTTAAGATCGACCCCACCTTTCTACCCCTTCTACATAATTTTCTACAGCGCAACCAAGCATTAACAACTCTTTGGACCACCATGGTCGGCACTTTTGTCATATTACGGAAGTCTTACCACAGAAAAGTTTATAAGACCAGATCTTATTGTTAGCATCAGACAAGTTTTACATTTAATCTAAAATTTGTTAAATTTAGTTCTAGGAGCTAAAGGCTACTTTATTTTTACAGAGTGTTACTTTACCAGCCTATATTTAGCATAGGATTTATTGAAATTAGTTTGGTATATAACTAGTGCTGTGCTTGATATACAAAAGGAACTAACATTTGAAATTAATCGTGCAACAACCATTTCACTGACAATATTTTAGTTTTATCATGGAAAGATAAGATAGGATAAGATAATTATAATAATGTTGAGCTCGTGGTACGATTCCAGTATGCAACCAATAAATAAGATTTCACATACTTAAACCAATGTTGGTATCAAGTTATAGTATAAATATGGATGGGGTTGATAAGATGGATAAATATATTGCATTATTCCTATTCCTTCATGCGCAAGTCGCAAAAATTATGCTGCAAACTGTTCTTCTGGGGTTGAAAATATCTGCAGTAAATTGTATATTTTATATAAAGAACAACAAAGAAACAAAACCAAACCCCCATGTACAATCTAAACTATGTTCAAAAATCAATCGAGCAACTTATAAATTTCGCGCAGGAATCACGGGATTAATCCGCCAACAGAATTTTGATACTGATGGAAGATTGAATGATCGACTGCACATTATGCGTAAGCTGAAAAATAGGAAAACAAAAGACTATGCTGTTTGTTTCAATAAAAAGATACAAGTATGGAGAAGGCACATTACTATGATACCGGCTCGACTTCAAACAAACCTAGACTTCAAATCCAAGAAGGCTTTGAGCGGTATCACAATTAAAATATTATTAATCAAAGTTAAATATTTTATTTAAAAATCTTCTAGTGCCAATTTACTTTTTATTTAAAAGCTCTACAGGCCTTGAAGGCCTAGGGCGTAGTGTTTACAATATCGTATTTTACATATCACTATTTTACATATAATTATAACATTGCATATGTGGTTCCCATCCTTCACCAGTTCCTCTGCAGCAGAGTTTGGACTATCCCTCTCCACTCCTTTCTATTGTTTGCTATATCCATTTCCATCTTTTTCTTGGTCTGCCCTTCCTCTTTTTCCCTATTGGCCGTCTGTTTAACACTAGATTTGTCATTCTCCCTCCGCCTAGTCTCTCCACGTGTCCAAGCCATCTCACTCTCTGCGCTTTCGCAAATGTTATTATATTTGGACTTTTGTACAGTTCTTCCAACTCATTATTTGTTCTTCTCCTCCATCCCTCCTCAGTTCTCTTTCCTCCATATATGGCTCGTAACATTTTCCTTTCCCACCTTTTCAGTTTCTCTTCCTCTGTTCGGTTTAGCGTCCAAATTTCACATGCGTAAGTTGTTGTGGGTCTTATTACTGTTGTATAGATTCTTTGTTTTGTGCTTCTGGACACATAGTTGGACTTCATCAGTGCCTTCAGGCATATTTTCCATATTTTCGATTACCCTTTACTATCCTGGTCTGTATTTCGTGCTCTTCGTGCCCGCCCTCTTCGATTGTAACTTCTAGGTAGCAGAATTTCTGAATTCTTTCGAAAGTATATTCTCTTCGATCACTGGCTACTATGGTCATGTTTCTCTCTTTTGCCGATAGATCTTGCATTTGTCTCATCACCATGTATTTTAACTTATTTTGATTTATTTCCAAGCCGAACTTCTTCCCTACCTTTTCTATTAATCTTATAGTTCTCGTTAGCTCCTTTTTGGTTCTGCCAGTATAGTCAGGTCATCTGCGAAGGCCAAGCATTGGTGTTCACTGTTGTATATTGTGCCATCAGTTATCAGCTTACTATTCCTTACTATCACCTCCAGTATCAGATTAAAGAGAGTCGTTGACAGAGGGTCTCCCTGCCTATGACCTCTTCTCACGTCGAATTCTTGCGATACATCACATTCCATACTATTCTATCTCTTATTTTCTCCAAAGTCATCTTTGTCAAACTAATGAATTTTTTGGGTATTTCTAGTTGGTTCATTCCTTGATACATTTTTCCCTAATTATTCTATCATAGGATTGCTTAAAGTCTATAAAGAGAGTATGCAGCTCAATTTTGTATTCATAGCAAGTTACTTGGATGTCTTTTAGAGTAAATATTTGGTCTGTTGTAGATCTGTTGTTTCTGAAACCTGCCAAACCTATGACTGTTTCTGCATATATATTTAATCTTCTTCTTATTATATGACCCAGTACTTTGTAACATGTATCTACCAATGCCATACCTCTATAATTTTCATATAACGATCTATCTCCATTTTTGTATATTGGGCAGATTAAGGCTTTTGACCATTCAGCTTCATCTTCTCTTTTGTCCATATCAATTTTATTATTTCGCTGATGAGCCGTAATGCCATCCTCGCCGGGGCTTTTATTATTTTTTAAATTTTTTACAATGTCCTTTATCTCTTCTTCTGTTGGTTCATCTATCACTATTCCATCTTCGTATCGTGAATACTGTTCCTCCTGTTCTTCTGCTCCTCCATCATTCAACAATTTATCAAAGTGGTCCTTCCATCCATGTAATATATCATTTTTGAATTATCAATGTTGCTTCTTTGGTTTTAAAATAGTTATTTCTTCCATGGTAACCCTTTTCAATTTTTTCGTTCCTTGGTAAAACGATCTTACTTCTCTATTCTGGAACCTTTCCTCAATATCTTTTAGTTTTGTTTCGTTATATTGTCGCTTTTTCGTTCTGCATAGTCTTTTCATGTCCTTTCTGATTTTTTTGTAGTTCTGGTTATTTTCCTCGTTATTATTAAGCACCAAAAGGAGACTTAACCTTTTTTTCCTTTCTGATAAATTTTCGCATTCTTCATCGTACCAGTCTTTTGTGCTCGTTCTATCTCTTTCCTTCGGTATGACTAATTGATTTGCTATTTCCATTACTTGTTTTACTTGGTTCCATTTCTCATCTATTTTTGTCGTATCATTCATTGCTTGTAATCTTTGGTCTCTATATTATACTGTTTCTTCATTTTCATCTTATGCGTGCTGTTTCTGATTTTTTCTAATTCATTCCTGCATGTAATCCTCACCAGAAAATGGTCACAATCGGCATTGGCTCCTCTCATACTCCTAACATTTGAAATTGAGTTCATATGCCTTCTATCTATTAGGACATGATCAATTTGGTTGATTACCTTCCCCTTAGGAGCCTTCCAGGTTCCTTTGTATATCTCTTTTCGTTGTAACTGGGTACTTCTTATTACCATATCTCTCTCTGCTGCGAATCCAATTAATCTTTGTCCATTATCATTTGATATCGCCCTTTCTCGTATTTGCTTTCCCATATCTCGTTCTCTCTTACTCAAATCATGGTTAATGTAGCATGCTTTATTCCCAACGTTCTTTAATTTATGCTTATATTGCATAATTTTCTTTTTTTCTTCGATATTATGTAGTTCTATTAAGCATGCCTTTTCACCTAATTTTCGTGCCGATTTTAATTGTCCCTGTAATCCCAGATTCTCACCTATAAACTTGATCATTTCTTCCTTTAGATATTCTGTGTTTGATGACTCTATTGTTAACCCTGTCAGTACTACGTTTTTGTTTCCTCTTTTCATTTTCGAGCCACTCTACATTACCTCTAAGTTCATTAATTTCTTTTCTTACCTTCTCATTTTCTTCTTTTACCTTTTTATAATTGTTTTTTAGTATTTCGTTTTCTGTCTTAAGCAGTCTCATTTCTTCCCTAAAATCTTTTTGTTCCGCTCTAATGTCTTTAATATCATTTTTCATATCTTGCATTTCCAGCTTCATGTCCTGCATCAGTTCTATAATCTTATCCAGCTTTTCTTCGTTGTTCTTCGTTGTTTTAGTAGGTGTTCTAAATGTTTTTCTAGTCTTCCCGAACGGTTCTTCCCCTTCTTCAGCCCCTGCCCTTCTTCTCTTGTTATTATCATCCGTAGAATAATCGCTCTCTATGTTGCAGTGTTATGATTATTATTATGCAAGATTGTGAAACAGGTTAGTCCACCTCAACGGTTCGGAGACACTTCACCCTTTTCAGTCCTTGCTTTTCGGAAGTTTAGCTCAGCCCGGCAACACCGCGGATGGGAATATTGGGGTTCGCCTCTGTGTCGATATCACATGTACTATAACCACTGTTATTCTATAGTTTGTAATTTACCTTTTTCGTTCACTTTTACGGTAATTTTTCATTTACCATATAAATTCGTCTTCCACTTAACATTAAATGAAACTTAACTGTAGTTAAACACTACAATGCCTTTTATTAGTTTTAATCGTAGGTGTTATTTTAACTTGTTACCATCTAATCAGTGCCAATTTACTACAAAAGCTAAAAATGTCTCGTCCGAAGCAAGATACTTTTTAACCAGTTGAATTTTATTTGTTTTTGACAGACTTTTTGTGAGATTCAGAATTTATTGACCGACCCTCGTATAAAATATAATTTTTATAAACTTCTTTTGACAGACCCCTTTAAATGAGCTTTAATATCTTTAGGTAGCTGCAGTACATCAACAGGTGAATCATATGACAAGGTCTTTGAATCTAGACAAATGCAATACAACTGCAACAAAAGCCCGTACCACTCGATGGCCAGGGCGGGTAGCTTCAAAAGGGAGGCTGTGCCGAATTTCGTCGGCGATTACAACGCCGACAAAATATCCCTGGCCGAACTCCAAATGACCGAACTGCCGCTGCAGGAGTTTAATTCATCGCCACCGCCTGCCAAACGACCTGAAGGTATTTTATAGTTTTAATATCGATCATTGTTCTGCATATAATTGAATTTGCTACTATATTGAAATCTATATTAAAGCAATATCATTTTTATCCCTTTATTAATTGATAATGAAGTTGCATTATACAACGTGCAGCACCGAATCGGGCAATAATAACAACTCAGTAACTAATCCAAATACTTTATTTAAAAATTATTCCTTGTCACAAAAGAAAAAAACACACATTTTATTGATTGAAGATAGCGTTAGAAAGGTAATCTTCGTCTATTGGTAAACACTTTTCAATCTCAATCACACATTACTCATTACTAGAAACCGGACTTGTTAAAACAAAAGTGAATACATCGTTTCATGCAATGAGGTGCGCCACTTCAATTTATGAAAATATTTATATCGCCAAAATATTTATAAATTTATTTCAATTTTATTTTGTAAGTACATTGGATTATTTCCTTTTATATTGTATGGTAAAACATTGACAGTACGAAGTAAACACAACGATAAAGCTAAAGTTAATATTAATTTATTTTTCTACAAGAATGAATCAGTCGTGTACGACTATGGGTTAATTAATATAAGTATGGCACAGTGATTAACAAAAAGCGGAATTTTGCCCGAGTTCGAACAGTCACTGTTTATCAATGTATTTAGTCATGGTAGTACACTACTAATACGTTTTATAGAAAAATAAATGAATACTTAGCTTTATCGTTGTGTTTACTTTCCACTGTTACTTTTTAACTTACATCATAACAAAGCCAAATACAAACATAAAAAACAATATTCACAACACAAAAAAAATATTCAAATTAATTTATAAGGATCTTGACGATATTGTAACCTTTTTTTATTGGTACTGCAACGACAACTGTTCACCAGAGGCAGTTTGGTCGTGGGTCGTGGATGGATCTATACGACACTACTAAAGGGCGCCACCCAGTTCCCAAAAAAAAAAAACGAAAAAAATTCTTAACTGGGAAAGGGTCTTACCTAATCCAAATAACTCAATTTCACACTATAACATTTAAATAAACTATAACTAATAATTAAATAAACACAAATTCTAAGAAAATCAAAAAAATATAACATAAAAAAATAAACATACTACATATAATTGGCCTATTTAACTACCCATACTACTAGGTGTATGATTATTTCAACGAGCATACAAAAGATAAAATATTTAACACTAAAGGTACAAATACAAGTATCAGATTAGTAGTAAGGGTTCTTATATCAGGCCTGTAAATATAAAACCGGAAACCAAAAAAGGTAACACAAAGTGATTTTGCTTCATGATAATGCATCAACACACCCAACAAAACTGGTCAAGGAAACGATTGAGGCATTTAGTTGGGAAATACTTTCGCATGCAGCTTACTCACCAGACTTGGCTCCGTCCGATTACTACTTATTTGCATCGAAGGGTCACGCACTTGTTAAGCAGCGCTTCACTTCTAATGAAAATATACAAAAATGGCTTGATGACTGGTTTGCCTCAAAAGAGCAACAATTTTTTCACACACACATCACACCGTCCACCATCCACATCCACCGTCACCACTACAACCGTATGATTCGAAAATATGGAAAAATTCCGCACAGAGCGTAATTCTTTTGATATCTAAGATATCTGGGATAAGTCAATATTACCATAATTATATCTGGCCTTATTTCTGGTGGCTTTACTTAAATGTCCGGTATCTGAAATATCCATATCTAAAATGTCCAGTTTCTTAGATGACCGGAATTTAAAATATCTGAAATCTGAAATGTCCGGTAGCTAAAAAATCCAGCGTCTGTAATATCCGGTAATTAAACTATCCGGTAACTGAAATGTCTGCATTCTGAGATGTATGATATCTAAAACCCTCTAAAACATCCCAGTATATAAGACTGTGCAGAGCTTCACCAACTGATCGACATATCTCGAATGGAGGGTGTTAGTTAACTTGGACAGGCTGAAGCGTCGAAAACTAGGTTACTATCCGTCTTTTCGTCCAGCACGTCAGGTCCACACGTTTTTGATTGCCGCATTGGCTGCGACGTCGACTACTATGAAGCAAGACACACGTGAGCCAGCACTACCAGTACGGTCATTATTTTTTTTATACGCTACAATATTATTTTTATAAATTGAAGTGATGGAACACACCATTGCATGAAACGGTTTTTTCACTTTTTCACTCCTTTTACAAGTGAGGTCTCTACAGATAAGCAGTAAAAACCCGTTCCCTATTCATTATACATTATACAACACTGAGTTTCCACTTCACAATATCTTGAGGGGTGTTAAGATGTGAGGTGGATCAAATCTGGGCAGGGAATTGATATTGCTGGCCAAGGAATGTCCCCATATTTGGAGATTATATGATTGGAAAAGTACTGTCTAACGACGTTTATTAATATTCTAGCGGTGTAAGCAGTTGCGGGTGTAAGCGATGTTTATCTCACTGAAAGCTTATATCATTATTATCAAAAATGCTAAAAGATAATATTACACACCACACTGAACCATATAAGAGTTTCTCGTACAGTTGACGAGAATTTTCATTAGAACAATTCGAAAATGTTTGTTCACAAATTCAAATGAGGTTTTCATTTTCGTCTAAAAGAGCTGAATATTGGCTACAAAAATATATTTGATTTGCATAATGTTAATCTCTGAATGCATACACTACTTGGATTTGGTATGGGCGAAATAAAAACAAAATATAACTTAGTGGTACTTATTAAAAATGAGCTCACTTATATGAGCTTCGGGGGAAAAAACTATTTTTTTCCAGTTGGGTCTCCACAATGAATGTGGAGGCACCAGACGAAACCGATAAGAATATTTGAACGACATTATTTTCAAAACAAAACGCCATTATCAAGATAAACAATCAAGAAAAATAATCAAGAAAAATAATCAAGTAAAATAATCAAGATAAATAATGAAGCTAAATAATCAAGATAAATATTCAGACAAATAATGAAGATAAATAATCAAGATAAATAATTAAGATAAATAATCAAGATAAAATAAAGATTACCGGATTATCACTTGTAGTTATCATTGAAGTCCCGACATTCTTATTGAACAAACCTTTGGTTGTAACGGTGCTGAAAATAATAAATATGCCTCAAGAAAATATTGTTAAGTTGGTGAAAAACGTATATAAAAAATGTAAGCGCATTGTTTTAGGTTGTAGTGATGATATCGAAAATTTAGTTTTGCAATCAATATTTCTTATTACTAATTTAAGAATTTCTATTCTTCAATTCCTTAAATATATCCGGTTATCTTTCAACAAATGTTGACTCAATACACATAGTTCAAAGACTTTTTTTTAACCATTCCATAAAATAAATTATAGAGCTCAGTTATTGTAACGTTATTCGTTTAAAAAATGATACGAAGTATTTTTTTTATTAATATGTATTCAAACAAATTTTTATTACGAATTTGAGTATGGACGAAATGGTGAAGGTATTGTTTTATAATTTTCTATTGGTCATCTATTTTAAAGTATTAAACATTGTCTTTTTATAGTACCCTTGAAATGTATTTCCTGTTTTATATTTGAAGCAACGTATTAAGAGAATAATCATGAATTATGGATGTTAAATAGAGCGAATATAAACAAGGTGACGCAAAAGTAGATATCTCCTTTACTTTATTATACTGATTTAAGTTATCAAGCTAGTGCTGTCTCCTCTTGATTTTCTGTGGATGCAGATGGAGATCTTGTTTTAAATACACTATAGGGCCGTCCTTTCGTTACCAGTTAAGCAGAGTGTCGCATGGTTGATGTTTCAGGAAACTTTCCAACACCTTCCCTTACATGTGGGATGTTTTCAGTTGATCTTGCTGTAGTCTGGCTTGTCTTTTAGTGTGACGGAGTTTAGAGTCTCCAAAAATTTGGCCACCAACTTGCGTATTGTGTGCTTGGAAGAAGCATCTTTAACGTTAAATGAACGTCGAAATTATCGCTGACTTAAAATGTTAACTTCCACTTTCAAAGTAAATTGTAACGTAAATTATAGATATAAAATTCCAATGTAATTTTTTTTGATTGATTTATTATCGATAAAAAATTTTACCATGAGTTCATAACAAACAATGTCTTAACGAAAAAAAAAGTTTCTATTAAAGTTAGTTACATACAAAGTTAGTTATACAAAGTTAATTACAAAAGAAATGCAGTTAAACAGTATTTCTTTTGTAATTATTAAATACGAAGTGTTTTTAGGAATTAATAATTGTGAACAAACAATAAACTATTATAAAATAAAATGAAATAACACATTTCTTTGAAACTTGATGATTAAAGCTATAATATTTAAATTAAGATAAAATATCAATATTTTCGTATTTAAAATATGTTTTTAATTTCTATTGAGCAATAAAAAGCATCGGGTAGTCAGTAAATTTGAAAATGTTAGATAATAATTTCGATCGATTACGCTATTGGCTCTTGGTGAAAAATAGTAACAATGATTATAATTAAAACACTTGATATTTGTTTTACAACATATTCAAGATATTCTCTGATATGTTTCGGCCTCACGACCATTTTTAAAGACAGTTATAAATAAACTAAACTACAGTTTCAAAGTTCTGTCTAATGGAGCTCGGTTTTTTTTGTCTCGTTAGATTTATAACTTTCAATAATTGGAGTATTTTCGAAGTCTAGCTGGGTGTTTGTCAGGTCATCGTATAAGGCTTTTTTAATTTCGAAAATTTCCAACAAATTTAACAGCCTGCTTTTATTGCAGCTATGTATTAATTTGGCATTATTGATGTTAAAAAATAGTTCTGGTCTATACAATGTTCGACAAAGCCCGTTTTACTTTGATTATGTAAAATTGAATATGTATGTTCTTCTAGCCTATCATTGAGGGATCTACAGGTTTGGCCTATATATTTCGTATACTCCAGATTTGTCACAAAATTTTGCTCTTTTTAAAACACTAGGTATTTGTTTCAAAATATATTAAAAATATTCTCTGACATGTTTTGGACTCGCGACCATTCTCAAAGAGAGTTATAAATAAACTAAACTAAAGTTTCAAAGTTCTGTCTAATGGAGCTCGGTTTCTTTTGTCTCGTTAGATTTATGACTTTCAATAATTGGGGTATTTCCGAAGTCTAGCTGGGTGTTTGTCAGGTTTTTACCATCGTATAAGGCTTTTTTAATTTTGAAAATGTCCAACCAATTTAACAGTATGTATGTTCTCCTAGCCTAACATTGCGAGATCTGCACGTTTGGCCTGTATATTTCGTATACTCCAGATTTGTAACAAAATTTTGCTTTTTTTGATTATTTAGCATCCTTGCATCGATTACTCCTATTAACATAGATAATATTAATATTTTCTTTCTTTAAATGATTTGTGATTCTGGAACTTAATTTATGCATATAGTTTAAAGCATGCCAACTTTTAGAATATTTTTCGGGTTTTCCGGCATAAAAATGCTTGTTGCTTTTCTTAATCTTGTTTTTTATTATTTTATCTGTAATGCTGGGCTGACATCCATTATTCTTTGCGATATTTTTGATTATATTAAGCAATTTAGCGGTCTTTTTAAGTGAAATCATTAGACGTTTGTGGGGGACATTTTTACAGTCCTAGACTGATTTGAACTTGCGTGAATAGTTGTATCGGTATACGTGAATTTTCTAAATATTTCGAATTTTAATTTATTCAGTGTTCTTACCATTTTTAAATCTAAGAAATTTAATGAATTAGCCGTCTCTATATTTGGATTTTTGTGTTATCAATTTTTGCGTTATCAAACGAAATTGATATCAGCGTTGTTCGAAATTGTTGACACTCACTATCAGAATACAGTGAAAAAATTCGATGAACGAAAAGAATGACTACAGACCACCAAGTGTTCAAACTCGCCATGAAGATGCATCAGATGTTGGTCTTCATCCATTCTAAAGAGGAAGCCAATAGTTTTGCCAGATCTAAACTCAGATTTAAACTCAGAGATCTAAACTCAGAGAACAACAGATCCAATGGTGAACTTGCATTGGTATTATATTTTCGAAATTGGAGTAATAATCGGTTTAAAAAAAAATAAAATTGAGTATTATTTTTTCAAATTATTCATTAGATTTTTTTTATAAAATTAAAAATATTCTTTTTTGTAACGTCCCAACACCGCCCAACATATATTATATCCGACAGATGGCATATCAATCGCGTGTGTGCTAGTTTAAAAAATTACCAACTATGTGCTTGAAACGGCTTCTTCAATAGCACTAGAAGAAAAATGTCTCAAACATACAAAAAAATCTCTAGCGAGACCATCGATTTAATGAAAAAAACGATGGACAATGACAAATGCAGGGAGTCCTTTGGCAGGTCGAGTACGCTGAGCTCTGCAAAACTATAAGAAAACGTATCAGAAGGAAGACGCGTCGGTTCAACATGCAGCTTGTGCAAAAAACTCTAAAAGAAAACAGGGAAATTAATAAGGCTAAAATAACGCAAAAAAAAAATAAAATAACGAGAAAGAAAATAACGCAAATTTATTTCTTAATGCATGAGGAAATGTTAGAGGTTGTCAGAAAATTTTATTCAGTTAGATGAAGACCAGAACCAATCGAAGACAACAATACCCATGGAACAACAAATGCCAGATATCCTAGTGGAGGAACTGACAAATGCTATGGAATCGATGAAAACAGCAAGGCTCCAGGAAAGCACAGTGTAAATACACTGGCAAAATTATACTTAAAATGCCTCAAGGACCAAAAACTACCTGACTTATGGAAAATACAGAAGTGATCATTTTACACAAAAATAAGGCGCACAGGAACATTTAAAGCACTACAGTCCAATAAGCCTCCTATCAGTAATGTATAAAGTTTTCGCTAAGATAATATCTAAAAGAATATTAAGAAAACTGAATGACGCACAGCCAAGAGAACAAGTAGGTTTCAGAAGTGGATTCAGTACAATGGATCACATCCAGGTTATACAGCAGGCCATAGAAAGGCACTACGAATACACCATGCCACTGTGCCTGGCTTCTATCAACTACGAAAAAGCATTTGACTTAATCTCAAAGCAGGCCATAATGGATGCATTGCTTAGCAAGGGGGTAAAACAAAGCATATGTAAACCTATTAGGATCGAATATGATGGAGCTACAATAACAATTCAACTTGATGATCTTGAAGAGGGAATTAATGTAGAGCGAGGTGTGCGGTAGGGTGACGCAATATCGCCTATTCTTTTCTCGGCTTGCCTTGAAGAAATATTCCGTAATCTGGATTGGGAACACGATGGTGTAAAGATCAAAAGTGTAAACTTAAACCATCTTAGAATTACAGATGATATCACAAGACCCAGAGGAGTTGCAAAGACGCATACAAGAGCTGCAAAGGGCTGGCGAACCATTTAGCTTTAAAATTAAACATGTTTTGTTATTAAAAGCTTATTTAAGTTATTCTGGACTAGGTAGCGCCACGACAGACTGGTGTGTCTGGTCGGTCAGTGATAGTGTCCTGTGAGCGACATCAGTTAAGGTCAACAAAATTTTAAAAAGCAGCATTATTAATTTAAAATTAAAAAAAACTAAATCGATTTCCGATTAAATATTTAACTCTATTGTATATGTTTATATAATTTAATGATTAAAGTAAAGAAAAATCACGTAAGTTCTTCATTATGAATAAACATGACCAATTAAAAGAAAACGGGACGGGAGAAAAAAAAATTGTTAAATTTAATAGTATAAACTAAATTTTGTAAAAGCACCTTTAAATATTTCATGTTATTTTATATACCACATCAGCGAAAGGAATTTTTGAGAATAATAAAAATTCCACCTCAACTTCAAAGAAAATAGACAAAATCCAATATTAAAATGCTTATATAATATATATCCCGCAACCTTTTGCCATTCGCTCTGGATTTGCGCAAACGGCGAAACTTCCAGACTATCTCAGACACGTTTATTAAACTTCCATGCGGCTAATAAACTTTGGAGTTAAGGGGAAAAAACTATCATTTTTCCCGACAGAACATTGTCCCATTTCCTAGTTCCCGTTTTCAAATCCGAATCACTAACGGCTATAGTTTTTATTCTAGTGTCCTTTAGAAAACTTGTTATGCTTTTATATATTCATATCATAATCTTCCCACTATAATTCTGTATTATATATATATATATATATATATATATATATATATATATATATATATATATATATATATATATATATATATATATATATACATATATATATATCATCATCAGACTGCATCCATCGATCCACTGCAAGATGAAGGCCTCTTTAGCGTGCTTACAACTTTCACGATATTAGGCTCTCCTCTGCCACTCGGATATTAGGATCTTCTTCGCGGGCCTTTGCGATCAAGCGGTATCCACTGCAGGATTGCCTTGGTTCATCTACCGTCCCATCGCCTCGCTATAAGACCTGCCCATCTCCATTTCAATTATTTTACTCTTCCAATGACAGCACAGAGCTTGGTTTGTTCCCTGATCCATACACAGGACTTTCTGTCTCGTCTTGTAATGACAAGCATACATCTTTCCATTCCTCTCTGTGCTACCCGAAATTTTTGAATTGATTAGGATGTGAGTGTCCAGGTTTTACTTCCGTATGTCTTAACGGGTAGAACGCACTGATCGAATAATTTTCTTTTCAGGCAAAGTGGGAGTCTGCTCTTAAACACTATGTTGAACCGGCTAAATGCCTGCCAGCCACATTTAACACGTCGTTCCACCCTCCCGGGCAGTATCCCCCTCCATTGAAATCCTCTGCCCAAGATATACAAAGTGGTCCACAATCTCCAAATCCCTTTCTAAAACTGAAATTAATGTGTCCTGAGCGAATTTATTGATCATAACTTGACTCTTTTTCAGGTTTATTTTCAAGCCAAATGGTTCGCCAGCCATTTGCAGCTCTTGTATGCATCCTTTGCAGCTCCCCTGGGTCTTGTGAAAGGAGAACGATATCATCTGCAAATCTAAGATGATTTAAGTTTACACCATCTTGTTCATAATCCAGTTTACGGAATACTTCCTCAAGGGCAGTCGAGAAAAGAATAGGCGATATTGGGTCACCCTGCCATACACCTCGTTCTATATTAATTCCCACTTCAAGATTATCAAGGGGAATTGTCGTTGTAGCTCCATCATATATCGATCCTAAAAGGTTTACATATGATTTATCTACCCACTGGCTCAGCAATGCATTCATTATGGCCAGCTTGGAGATTAAGTCAAATGCTTTTTCATAGTCAATAAAAGCCAAGCACAGTGGCATGGTGTATTCGTTGTGCCTTTCTATGCCTTGCTGTACAACTGAATGTGATCCATTATACTGAATCCACTTCTGAATCCTACTTGCTCTCTTGGTTCTGCATCATTCAGTTTTTTTAATATTCTTTTAGATATTATCTTAATAAAAACTTTGTATATTACTGATAGGAGACTTATTGAACGGTAGTGTTTAAATCCTCTTGTGTTCCTTTTTTATGTAAAAGGATCACTTCTGCATTTTTTCATATGTCAAGCAATTTTTTGCCAGTGTTTTATGTAACGTTCGCTAAACTAAAAGCTTTTAGCCTTTCGACAGTTAAACTATCCTTTACTGGAGCCTTGCCGTTTTTCATTGATTCTATAGCATTTATTGCTTCCTGCACTAAGATATCTGGCATTTGTTCTTCCGTGGGCATTGTTGTCTTTGATTCATTCTGATCTCCATATAACAAGGAACAAAGTTTTCTGACAATCTCTAACATTTTTGTACGCACCCTGCACTCTGTGCCATCATCATGCATTATGGCATAAATTTGCATTCTTTTCTTTCTCAGCTTCTGCTTAGCCAAAGGAACAAAGGAAACAAAGGAACTTACAAAGTTCCTTTGTTTTCTTCCAGAGTTTTTTGCACTAGCTGCATGTTGAGCGGGCGCTTATCCTCTCTGATACGTTTTCTTATAGTTTTGCAGAGCTCAGCATACTCGACCCTGCCAAAAGGACTGTCTGCATTTCTCATTGTCTGTCGTTTATTCAATAAACCAATTATCTTACTAGAGATTTTTGTCTGTTTAAAAACATTTTTTTTAGTGCTATTGAAGCAGCCGTTTGAAGCACATTTTTGATGACTTCTTCATATTGAACTGGTAATTCCATCTCCTTCGGATCTTGTAACACAGCAAAGCGGTTCGGCAGAGCAATCTCAAAATCGCTGGCCCTCTCGAGCAATTTTCCAAAATCCACTGTGGCCTTCTTTGACCTTACCATTCTTTCGCGCTCTTTTCAACAGTTAATCTTAACTTTTGCTCATACCATTCGGTGTTCACTTCCAACATTAAAATTGTTAAGGACAGTACAATTGGTAAATATGGTTTTATCGTTGATCATGATGTAGTCAATTTTACTTCTGAGCCCAGATGGACTTTTCGATGTCCATTTTCTGTTGATGTTTTTCTTATTGAACGAATTCATAATATAAAGTTCTTGTCCTTCAGCAAAATCAACTAATCTGTCATCTCTATTGTCCCGCTCACCATTTCCATATGGGACAGTTGCATTTTCACCAGTTCTTGCTGTTCCAATTCTCGCATTAAAATCATCCATCAGGATTTTGTACCTACATTTCTCCTTGTATGAAAGCTGGGCCACATCATTGTAAAATTCCTCAATTTCTTCATCCCTATGGTTTATATTTGCATAAGCTTGGACGATTTGAAGGCTAAACTTTTTATTGAGCTGAATGTCGGTCAGTCGGTCAGTCGGTCAGTCGGTCGGTCGGTCTAGACGGTCAGATATACTTTCAAAATTTACTGCACTGTCCTTCAGCTTTCGATTGATAAGGAATCCAATTCCACCACATCGTCCATTCTTCGTACCCCGAGTGTAAAGTACGTGACCTGTTGAATCCAGTTGGATTAGCTGTTCGAGCTTTCTTCGTGTTTCACACACATATATATTAAAAGCTAAGGAAGTTCACCCATGCTCTACGTCGTGCTTTGCCATTCCTTCATCCGCCATTCAAAACGCCAGCTAGTGTCTCCCAAGACCGGTCCAAATAGCGACTTGTAGACACTACTGAGGAATGTTAATTAGGAACATTTTTTGTGGGCTGCATATAATTTTATGTGCATTGTTTTTCGATCCTTTCCCTTCAGAAGGTTTTCCTTGTAATTAGCTCAAGCCAGGCTGATGACGGCTATGAGGCCAATCCAGGGAGACAGTTGAGATATATATATATATATATATATATATATATATATATATATATATATATATATATATATATATATATATGAACGAAAAATTGTGAACTGGGTCCGTGGAAAAAAAGTATTAAAAGCTGAAAGGAAGTTCACCCGTGCTCCACGTCGTGCTTTGCAATTCCTTCATCCGCCATCCAAAGCGCCAGCAAGCGTCTCCTAAGACCGGTTTCTGGCCTTAAGCCGTCATCAGTTAGGCTCAAGCTGGACCCCTAAAGAGTGGATGAAGGAACGACTAAAGCCTGTTGCTGATACCGTTTACCGTAGGATGACGTGGCTGCATGTGATTGCAGCCTCCATTCGACATGGCCAATTTGTATGGTCATGCTTTAATCGTTGCCGTCATCAGCCTGGCTTGAACAATTGAAAGGAAAACCTTCTGAAGGGAAAGGATCCAGAAGCAATGCACATAAAATTATGCGCAGCCTACAAAAAATGTTCCTAATTAACATTCCTCAGTAGTGTCTACAAGTCGCTATTTGGATCAATTGCTGTATAACTAAAATCAACAATGCCGAAAATAGGTGGTAATTTTATAAATAAAAAAAAATTAAATCGGATTATTTGTAAGCACTTGGTAAAAGGACCTCGTCTAAATGATTGCATGTGGCACAATTTTTGAGGAAATTACAATTTTCGATACATTTCTAGTTCATGAGCAAAACATTTCGGAACAGATTTATTAGTAAGTTTTGGATATTGATATGATAAATCTTGTCAAAAAATTATAGATAAGTGAATTTTTCAAGTTCAGATATTAAACTCATTAAAAATATAAGTAATTTTACTTTTGATAAATTAACTGACATGCATGTGTGTTTGTGTCAAACTAAGGGAAATGGTAAAGAAGCAAAACCTGTTTTACCTCATTAATCGACCAAGAAAAACTAATCGAACAAGAAACAAGAATGAACAAGAAAATTGGTTACAAGAAAATTTAGATTCTTTTGTACAAGTACATCAATATAGATTTTCAATAAATGTGGCCGGTGAAATGCGTAAGCCGGTGAGGTGGATAATTTTATTCCCCGTTGCCGTTTGAACTACTCGACAGAGTAAATGCCCAAGTATATCTAGAGTTTCTTGAAAAATATAGCCCAACCAACATAGCTTGGTCTCTGACATGCGCAAAAGAAAGGATGAGAGGGTCACTGTCTAACAGGGGCAGAGACAGAGAACGGAGATTTCCAAGAATGTACAGTACTTAATCGGTGTAATACCATGAATACACTGCTTCGAATGAGCAAGCTATGATGGTTGAACTATACTTATCATAGCTTTTTGTAAATGTGCCATTAACAGTAGATTACAAATACGGTATCTACAGGACGGTCTACAGCTCATAATGGTAAGGTAGTAAGATATTGTTTAAACGATATATTTCAGAATTCGTAGATAGGAATTCGCACCCCTATTTACTAGCCGATTGAAAACCCATGGATAAACTTAGTTTGAGGTAACACAACGAACACTAGATAAGAACTATGACAAAAAACAGTAGAAGCATTTAGTACTATTATGAATACGTTAATAATATTTCAGAAATTAATATGAAATTGGAGGTCAGAGACTTATATACATTTGCAATTTGAAGTATATCTTATGAAGTGTCACGCCTTAAGTGTCAGGCAGCATTACACCCGTCCCCCCTCCTGCTTCGTCCCCACTTATGTTTGACTTGCAACATGCACGGACATGTTTCGTATTATATCTTTTAAAAACAACTTTGTCATCTAAGCGAAGTAAAACTGATTCTTCTGCATCAAATAAGAAAAGAAAAACATTATCTTTGGAATGTAAACTAAACATTATCAAGGATTTCGACACAAAACTAAAAATTTGTGAATTGGCAAAGATGTTTGATCTATTAGAATCGACAGTCAGAACAATAATAAAAAATAAAGAATAAAATCTCAAAGCTGTGAAAATGGCATTCGTAATAGTATTCGTAATAGCATTCGTAATAGCATTCGTTATAGTATTATCGCTGAGATGGAAACAACACTGAAATTATGGTGTGATAAGCAAGTAAGAGTGAAAAAGTGTCCGGTTGATCAGAACACGCTGTGCTCTCAAGTTAAGCTTATTTTTTATATAGATGAAATATTTAAAGCTAGTACGGGTGGTTCAGCCGATTCAAAAGTGGCAAATGCTGATAAAGAGGCTGCATCTCTATCCAGAGAAACCCAAGGCTATGGTAGAAGAAAATGGCTGTAACAGCCAAATCATATTCAACGTGGATGAGACTGGATTGTTCTGGTGGAAATTGACTAAAATAAATTTTATCGCGCGTGAAGAAAAAACCTTTCCAGGTTTTAAGGACTACAAAGATCGATTGATAGTGATGGTTGATAAGAATGTACCTAGTGAGTATAAGTTAAAACCTCTTAGTTTATCGCTCGGAAAATCCAGGAGCTCAGTCAGGTCCTAAAAATTGGATGGCAGCCTCCCTTTTTGAGAATTAGTTTGGTCATCACTTCATACCCGAAGCCGAATGATATTACCAATCAAAACAAATCCCATTTACAGTGATGATATTAATCGAAAATGCATGTGTGAAAGTTGGATTTTTGCTACCAAATACAACCAGCTTGCTTCAGCGGATGGACTCGGTCTTGTCATCAAAACATTTGAAGTTTATTACACGAGACGGTCATTTGCAAATCGCCATTAAGCTATGAGGCAAAGCAATGTCTCTGTTATAAACTTTTGGAAACAATTTAATGTTTCAGATGCCATAAACATCATTTGAAAATCTTGGTATGAAATTTCACAAAAACTTTAAATAGAGTCTGGAAAAAAATGTGTCCATTTTTGTGCACTGATGAAACTCAGGCAGAATCAGCATCAGAGTCTGGTCAAATTGATCATATTATTGAAAACGTTGTGGATCTTGCTAGACAATTAAATTTAGAAGTGGATTGTGAGGACTTACAAGAACTGCTAGATTCACACAATCAGGAGCTGACAGTTGAGCTCATAGAAATGTATGAGTAAAACATTAAAGAACCTGATTTTTTGACCCAGTTCAATTTGAAAATCAAATGACTGTTGGCAACCTGACGGAAACCTTCAGTTCAATTAAAAAAGGTTAGAAGTTTTAGAAAACATAGACTCCAATGAAGAGCGCATTTCAGTTAAAAACCGGATGTAAAAAAATGTGCTGTGAAGATATTTTGCCTGAGAGAAAAAATCTTTGACTCGTCAGATGACTTTGCTTGACTTTATGCCCTCTACATCAAAATAACTTCTGCTTAAGTCTATACATTAAAATAATATTATAATGTGTTTGTTATCTAATTATAATGTGTTGTTATCTAAGATTTGAATGCACAATTTTTGTATAAATTATTATTTTCTTTAGTCCTTGGTTCTAGTTAAACAAAATTCGTATGCATTTATATACGAACTAGTACCCCGACTTACGCGAATTTAACTTACACGGTTGCCTTTTCGGCCCCACCTATCTCGCGTAAGTTCAAGGTATAGTCTAGAAAAATATAAAACTAAAATAAACAACTACTATTTATAGTTTTTCAATTGTTTATTAGTTATATTTTTCATAAAATTAAATTAATTTTATTGTTTCTCCTAGGCAATTCTCATGCTCTTCCACCAGATGTTACCACCATCAATAACCCAGAACAGCACTGCAGCAATACAAGTCCAACCATACCAGAACCACCTCCTCCGCCAAAAGGTCAACCACCAACGTCCGCCTACAATCAAACTGGTATTCTAAGATCCCACGGGGTTCCGACTACACCGGGCACCATGAAAAAACGCGTCCAAATTCAAGAAATTTCCGTATGAGTGTCAAGTAGCACTTTGTTTTGGTATTTATAACTATTTAACACTGTAAATGCAATTAATAAGAAAATAATTCGAATTTATTTATTTACTGTTATGGTACGTTATCTAAATGTATATAAGGGTTATTTGTCAATATTACACCAGCGACATCTCAAGTAATATTTGAGAAAATATGCTCGGTGCTGATTTTGATCTCCATCTGTAAAGCTTGACTTTTAAAACAGTATTACGCAGGGTACTCCAGCAAATATTTTCACTGCAAGAATTTTACCTCTCCGTTTTGAAATGATACCAACATTACTACACATATACGTAAAATATACCCTGTATATATTGATATTAATTGTAATTCAATTTTCAAAGTATCATATCTGACTGAAGGTTTTTAAGTATGCAAAAAAATATGATTCCAATACTGAGAAAGCACTGTGATTGTCATAATTTTTACAGTCATAAACCGTAAATTGAACCTAGTGGAATTGGTAACTATTAGTTGAGTTTTAGGTATTGTTAGTTGCATAAGATAATTTTAATATATTTTATAAAACATTTATTAGTTGATTGATGTTCGGCTCAAAGAACAAACGTCTTTCGTGAGACTTCCTAAAATTAAAATGATTAAATGTTCATTTAAATATTAATAAACTTTGTTGTTCTGGGATTTCGTTACAAATTGAACGACATTTGCCAGATGACAGAAACAATCTGATTTTTCAATGACGTCTTGATAATGACATGATTTCTTTATTTAATTAAATAATTAAATAAAGAAATCACAGAATAACTTAAGTGCCGTGTGTTGTTTGTTCATTGAGCTTGTAACAACGTATAGTATAAATATATATCTAATTATATACCTCGTTTGTTGAAAGGAAGGAATTGTTCTGGATTTGATTTTTATATATAATTATATTATTGCAAATATATATATATATATATATATATATATATATATATATATATATATATATATATATATATATATATATATATATATTGTACATGTCGATTTTGTTACATAATAATGTGTTAACTAAAAATCTACACCATTGATAATTGAGCAAAATTAAACGCACTAAAAAAATCATCCAGAATGTTAGTCCAAATATATTCGAAATTGTCTTCTTTTGAAATTATCTTCTTTTGAAAGTTGATGTGTCCAGATACTTATATGATCTACCAATATTCCTGTCTCTGCACTAATATGTCTTCCAACACATTTCATTTTCTGACATATTTCACTCAATTCTTATACATTCGCTTCTTATCCAAATTGTCAATCTCTCCTGATCAAATTTGAAATCATCTCTCCGCCATTATCTGCTTTTTCTTAGATCCCCCTTTAGTCGAATTCTGATTTTTTACAAAACTTTTCGATTTAGAAATTACTTGCTTTTTGCAACTACTGTGTCACAACTTTTCGTAATAACCTGCATAAGCAGTACATAAATATATATATATATATATATATATATATATATATATATATATATATATATATATATATATATATATAGTTTTTTTCTTGGGGAAATTGGTTGTTTTCGGGCTTGCGGTCAGCAGTAAAACAAGTGTTTAATCGTCTCAATATTTCGTCATTATTTTGATGACTTCATCAGGAGACTCTAAAATTATTTTTTTCCTTTTATTATTTAATAAACAATGAAATAGTATAGAACACCAACAAGTTAAAATATAAATTCACATAACAATAAATATATAAACTTACAATTAATGACTATGGTTTAAAACGTGTGTATCTAAATAACGATACGGGCCCAACCAGGAATTAACAATCTTTTTTAAACACTAAGGTATTTCAACCTACAACCATTGAGGTTGAAAAGACTGGAGCACTTTCAACACGAACATCCATTGTTTGGTGTTATTTGAGAATATAGCAATAAATACTGCTAAGACCACTCGTATCTGATTTAAAATTCATCGTGGTCTTATTTTGTCTTATATGACATATCTCCAAAAACAGTCTTTTTTTGTAGTTATTCATCTGTTATATGACTTTTACGTTGTCGAAATCCATATTCCATCATACAGCAGATGAATAACTACAAAAAAAGACTGTTTTTGGAGATGTGTCATATAAGACAAAATAAGACCACGATGAATTTTAAATCAGATACGAGTGGTCTTAGCAGTATTTATTGCCATATTCTCAAATAACACCAAACAATGGATGTTCGTGTTGAAAGTGCTCCAGTCTTTTCAACCTCGATGGTTGTAGGTTGAAATACCTTAGTGTTTAAAAAAGATTCCTGGTTGGGCCCGTATCGTTATTTAGATACACACGTTTTAAACCATAGTCATTAATTGTAAGTTTATATATTTATTGTTATGTGAATTTATATTTTAACATGTTGGTGTTCTATACTATTTCATTGTTTATTAAATAATAAAAGGAAAAAAATAATTTTAGAGTCTCCTGATGAAGTCATCAAAACAATGACGAAATATTGAGACGATTAAACACTTGTTTTACTGCTGACCGCAAGCCCGAAAACAACCAATTTCCCCAAGAAAAAAACTATAAATTGCACGGTCGAGAAACATATCAAATTATATATATATATATATATATATATATATATATATATATATATATATATATATATATATATATATAGATTAAGAAAAAAATGTAAATAATGCTTTCCGGTGTTGCCAGATTTTTTCAGTAGCTACTAAGGCAATATTTTTTAATGGCAACACTGTATTTTTTGTAATAATTTGACAAATTAAAATTCGAAATAAAAAATATTATGTCACATTTCTTTATTGGAGTAACCGTTTTAGAACAATCAATTATTATTCAACAATACAATGTCTTTGCTGAATGAAGCTAGTTTAAAATAACAATAGAAAATAACTCTTATAAACTAATCTATGATTATATTTATAACAAAAGCTCAAACTGATATCCTGTTTGTAATCTACAATAATGAACTCTTTTAACAATATTATTACTAACATTTTCCAACATATTGGGCATAATGTTATTCATTTCTCGGGATATTTATTGTTTCAGTTCACCAACAGAATTAGGAACGGCCACGTATACTTTGGTTTTTAAAAAACTCCACAGGAAAAGGTATAAAGGTGTGAGGTCAAACGACCTAGCAGGCCATTCAACTGAACCTCTTCTTCCTATCTATCTTACTGACAACAGTTCATGAAGATAATTCTGCACATTTCGCGTTAAATGAGGTCTTAACGTTCATCAATAAACAACTCAAGTTCGTTTCTCAATAATTCTAAATAATATTCACCGTTTATATTTTGAAGAGAGATCCGATCACTTTTTTATTGAAGGCTTCACACCATACGTGGACATACTCTTGGATTATTTTGTCTTCTTCTTCTTCTTCAGCCTAACAAGGATTACTGGCACACCAATATCTGTAATTTTGTCTATTGACAATGTCATTTAAATAAAAAGTTGTTTAGTTGCTATAAAAAATGTGCTTTTCGAAATTGGGTTGCTGACGCTCTTTGTTCACAAACCAGTCGCAAAATTCCATCTTCTATCACTATCATCATCATGCAATTCTTGTACGCTTCTCATTTTGTATAGATGATAATTATTCCCCTGTAAAGTGGTCCACACCTTTGACTGAGAACAATCTATCTCTTGGGCAATTTTGTGCGTCGACTTGTGAGGATTTTCCCCATTACAAAGAAAAATATTTTCTTTAGTAACATTTTTGCGTCTTTTGCGGATCCTTGGGCGTTATTTTTAGTTTTACTAAGTTATTTCTTAAAAACTCTGGATTTGGAAGAGACTTATTAGAATGTCGTATGTGGAATTCAGTGCACGCATAGATTTAAGTTACCAACATGAAGAAAAATGAGTTCAACTTTCTCTTATTTTTTAATAACTGATTCATCTTAGCAACTGAATTGAAACATTATTTTTATACATATTCAAATATAACAGCTTTCAAATAATACTATGATAGCACAATAATGATGGCTCCTTACAAACAACAGAATTTTTGTTTAATTTAATTAAAGGCCTACTATTGCTATGTTAGCTTCTTTTAGTTCCTGTGGACTGCAGATTATCTTAGTTGTTTTCGCTAACTGTTCTAAAAGGGCTACTCTAATAAAGAAATGTGACATAACATTTTTTATTTTGAATTTTAAGATTTGCCAAATTATTTTAAAAAAATGCCATTTAAAAAATATTGTTTCAGAAGCGACTGAAGAAATCTGGCAATACCGGAAAGAATTGTTTGTAAAATTTTCTTAATCAAGTTATTTCCTACAAGTTTTCATTTGGAAGTACTAGTCTATCATTTCAAATAAAAAAGTTAGTCTATGTCAGGTTTTAAAACATTACACCATATACAGAAAAAAGAGAGAACTCGGTTGGATGAGTCGGTCTGATGTAGCTCGGTTAGCTGATTATAATCCAGCGGGCTTTGCATGACATTTTTAACCAAGGAAGGTTTTGTCTGCAAAAAAAATTAGTTAATTCCATAATTGTTGGACACATAACCGTCTCAATTTGATACCTTTCCGGCCTGGAGTTTTCCTGTTCTTCAATGTGTTTATGATGCCTTGTATCTCTCCTCGACTGGTGATTTCGCAGATCAGCTCCTGTAACATTTCTGATTCTTTCTGCGTTATTTTCTACGAACGTATCATAGTGTTCGCAGGGTGTTCGCATCATCGTCGTGTAAATCTAGGTGACACTCCAGTTCCAGCGTGTCAGCTATTTCTTCTGCTTTTTCATGGTCTGAGTAAACAATCCCGTGCTTGCCATCAAGCCGTCTTTTTTCCTTTTACATATTCCCGCCTCCTCGATACATGGCGACAACTAGTCGTTTCCAAAACAAAAAATCAGACACGTACAATCGTTTTCCAAAATATAGTTCCGCAGTAAATAATTTAATTTATGGATCGTAACACTCATATTTTATGTATTCGGTATTTTTAGTTTAAGGTAAAATATCATTTAGTAGGTTTTAAATGGCAAATGGTTGTGTTAGGATATCTGTCCCTTACAGAGATATGTTATTTCCAGGCTCTGCTATCATTTGCCTGTAAATACAAAGGTGAATCAATAACATGTATTTGGCTTATATGGTAACCCGAATAACTAGAAGCCAAAGAGAAGCATTCAGTTGCTCCAACAATATTGTTATCGTTTTCATCGAAGCTTTGGCAAATATTTGAAAAATATATAAATAACAATAGATACCATATCTCATAAATCTTTCTTACTTTCGATTCTTGTTCAAAAGCTTTTTTCAAGCACTTCAATGCTTCTGTGAACTTCTTTGACCTATTGTGATATGATAAAGGTATAGTTTGACTATGGTAATGAAATATTACAAAGACTAAGCTAAGTTGCTTAACCATCATTATATAATGAACATTTCGCTAAGAAGTATTTTAGTTGGGACATATCCTGTTTGATACAACACATCGGTCAATAAGTCCCCTGTTTGACATATAGATGGCGTCACTTACAAAAAATTACTACCAGTGGTCGATTGTGCCAAAGTTCAAATGTCATTTGTCAAAGTTTTACGATAATCTGTCTACTAGTTTCTGAGTTCTCTTTAAGTGACGCTACTTTTGTTATTTTCAAAACAATGGAAAAAAAGAATTTCGTGTGTTGATTAAGCATTGCTTTTCGATTAAGAAAAATACGTAAATTAAAACTTCAGAAGATAACTGATATCATGAAGATATCGAAAGGAAGTATTTACACCATTTTGCATGAAGCTTTGGGAATGCGTAAATTGCTATCGAAATGGGTACCGTGTTTGCTCACAGTGGACTAAAAACAATAACTTATTGATAATTCTGGACAATGTATGGAGGTGTTTTAATCAAATAAAAAGGATTTTTATGCGGTTTGTAACAACGGATGAAACATGGATCCCTCAGTATGCTGGGCGGTCAACAGCAGGTGAAGGTTGACCAAAACGACCAAATGCACAATCATTGGCAGGTTGTGGCATCTGTATTTTAGGATGTGCATGGGATATTGTTCATCGATTATCTCGAGAAAGGTAAAACCATCAATAGCTAATATTACATAGTTTTACTGGTAAGTTTGAAGAACGAGATCGCAGCAAAAAAGGCTCCAAATGAACTAAAAAAGTGCTGTTTAACCAACACCGTGTCACAAATCATTGGCAACGATAGCTAAATTACATGAATTTCACTTCGAATTGCTTCCTCATCCACCGTATTTTCCAGATCTGGCCCCCAGCGACTATTTCCTGTTCTCAGAACTCAACTAAAATGCTCGCTGGAAAGAAATTTCGCTCCAATGAGATAATTACCAAAACGGAAGGATATTTTGAAGGCAACGAGAAATCGCTTTGTAAATAAAATGTAGAAAAGCTAGAAAGATGTCGAAATTTGCAAAAAAAAGTGTGTATTATTTGTCAGACCGGGGACTTATTGGCCGATGTGTTATCAATACTGTTCTTAGCTGAATTTGGTCAAACTTTGTACGTGCCTATCTTGGATTCTAGGATTCTGATATTCGAAACTGACTTTCCCTTAAGATTTGGTGTTAGTACAACGAACCAATTTGACATTCTCTTCTTTGAATGTTCTGTTTCCCTTCCAAAAACTTTAATGTGGTCTGCTCTTCAGGAGCTTCATGGCTCAGGTTGATTTTAACAATGTTTTAATATCTTTAATTTTAACATCCTTCAATAATTAGCGTACTATTATATTTCGTACCACTAGGTTAATTTTGCTTAAATTACTAATTGAGTGGATATTTATTTAATACACGATTAATAATAATAATAATTCTATATTAATTTTACAAATTAGAATGTACTTATTATGTTAGAGCTCTGAATATTTCCGATATTAAATATTCATCAATATTGTATTCCTCGTATTGATAACTACAACCAAGAACTGAATAAAATGCTTATCAAGATCACGAGTTTAAAATACTGTTTTAGTTGACGTCATAAATATCAGATGTCTCCGCCAAAAACAGGAGATTGACGCGTTTAATTAAAACTGACGTCATTTTTATCTCAGCCTACATGACCGCAGTTAGTAAAAATCTGAAACAATACTATACTGCAATGCATTATAAATATGGAATTATTGAACCAATTATATGAATTGCTTTTTTTCGTTAGGAGAAGGTGGGGAAAGACAGAATATCCAAAAATAAAATGTTTTTTACATTCCATTCTTTAGACTTCATCCAAGATTTATTTAGTGACAATTTATTTCCTTTTGGTTTGAGCTGTATCAAGTATCTATTCAAAAGAAGAAACAGGCATAATTTGTGATAATTGTAAATAAAAGTGGGTATTATGTGCTATATACATAGAATATCACATTTTGTTTAAAATCATATTTAAAGCACTGGAATGATTTCTAAATGGAAAAATCCAATATTTTACTCACCACTTTACTGCATGTTATCTTATTATTACATATATAATACACCGGATAATACACCATGTGGGAATCACATTGGAAATACCCACCATTGTAATAATGTTATCCCTTTACACCATCTTACTCTACCTTCCACTACCGCCAATTTACTAACTAAATTAAATTCTTTTCAAAAAGAGAATTATCCTCTCTGTATAGAAATGTGACTCATTTCCAGCTTCTTTAATATTTATAATTAAATGTCCATTTTTTAAAGAATAATTTAATTTATTAAGACAACAATTTAGTTCAGAAAGTTATAAAAGAGATAGATGTTATTTATATCATAATTATAGTGTTTATACCATATATGATATTGTATGACATGGTATATACTGTCAGAAAATAATCATTATTTTTGTAATAGGTTATAACTGCGAACACTGTTTCATTGTGCTTCACTGTGCATTGTTTTTCTGATTTATACATACATATATATATATATATATATATATATATATATATATATATATATATATATATATATATATATATATATATATATATATCATCATTATCATCAGCCCATGTCGATCAACTGCAAGATGAAGGCCTCTTCAACATGCTTTCAACTTTCACGGTTCTCGACTTTCCTCTGCCACTCTGGTCCAATATACTTAATGATGTCATCAATCCATCTTGCTTTCGCTCTTCTTCGCGGACGTTTGCGATCAAGCAGTATTCACTCCAGGATTGCAGTGGTCCATCTGTCATCCCATCGCATCGCAATATGGCCTGCCTATCTCCATTTCAATTGCTTTACTCTTCCATTGATGTCACAGACTTTCGTTTGCCCCCTGATCCATGCGCAGGATATTCTGTCTCGTCTTGTAATGACACGCATACATCTTGTAATGACACGCATACAAGTTTTTGAATTGATTGCGATGTGAGTGTCCAGGTTTCACTTCCGGATGTCATAACAGGTAGAACGCACTAATCGAAGACTTTTCTTTTTAAGGAAAGTGGGAGTCTGCTCTAAAACACACAATGTTGAGCCTGCCAAATGCCTACCAGCCACATTTAACACGCCGTTCAACGTGCCAGGCGGCATTTCCCTCCATTGAAATCCTCTGCTCAAGATAAATAAAGTTGTCCACAATCTCCAAATCCCTTGCTAAAACTGAAATTCTTCTGTCCTGAGCGAAGTTATTGAACATAACCAGACTTTTTCTGAGGTTTATTTTCAAGCCAAATGGTTCGCCAGCCCTTTGCAGTTCTTGTATGCGTCTTTGCAACTCCTCTGGGTCTTGTGAAATGCGAATAATATCATCTGCAAATCTAAGATGGTTTAAGATCATCAAGGTAAATTATGGCTGTAGCTCCATCATATATGTATCCTAATAGGTTTACACATGCTTTATCTACCCCTTGGTTAAGCAGTGTATCCATTATTGCATGCTTTGAGATGGAGTCAAATGCTTTTTCGTAGTCGATAAAAACCATGCACAGTGGCATGGTGTATTCGTTGTGCGTTTCTATGACCCGCTGTACAACCTGGATGTGATCCATTGTACTGAATCCACTTCTGAATCCTGCTTGTTCTCTTGGTTGTGCGTCACTCAGTTTTGTTAATATTCCTTTAGAAATTATCTTAGTGAAAAGATATTGATAGGAGGCTTATTGGACGGTAACTCTTTAAATCTTGCTTTGCTCCATTTTTAAGTAAAAGAAACACTTCTGCATTTTTCCATGAATCAGACACTTTCTGCTCTTGGCACCTTGAGTATAACTTTGCCAGTGTTTCATGTAACGTCCGACAACCAGCTTTTAGTATTTCGACAGTTACACTGTCCTTTCCTGGAGCCTTGCAGTTTTGCATCGATACTATAACATTTGTTACTTCATCCACTAAGATATGTGGCATTTGTTTTTCCGTGGGTATTGTTGTCTTTGATTGGTTCTGATCTTCATATAACTGGGAATGAAATTTTCTGACAACCTATAACATTTGCGTACGCGCCCTGCACACTGTGCCATCCTCACGCCTTAAGGCATATATTTGCATCCTTTTGTTTCTCAACTTCTGTTTAGCCTTGTTAATTCCATTGTTTTGTTCTAGGGTTTCTTGCACTAGCTGCATGTTGAATCGGCGCGTGTCCTCTCTGATACGTTTTCTTATAGTTTTGCAGAGCTCAGGTTACTTGACCCTGCCAAAAGGATTACCTGCATTTCTGATTGCCCGCTGGCATTTATAAGATGTTGTGTATTGTCGTATCATTTTGTGAAGTATATAACGCGTATTTCAGCATTCTCTTTTTGCATGCCTTCAATGACTGCGACACCACTTTAGACATATTCAATAAAGGAAAAATGAGTAGAGTTAAGCTGTTTCAAAACGGTAAACGGTTACATGATATAGCTGAAAGTTTTGACAATAATCTACGGTTTCCGTTCTACAGACAATTCTTTAAATATACATCGATATCAATGTTTCAATTATCCGGAAATCCGTTACAAAAATAAAAAACCTGACATTTCCTTATTACTATCAACAACGAAATTAAGTGCAAAATGGCAAGGAAATGAATTACCCTCTGAATTATGGAGAATTATGAAGGTTACTTTAGTCCAGTTACCACAATGGACTTTTTTTGCAAATGTATCACTGACTGTGCATATTTGTGGGGATGTAGAAAAGCAGAGATTAACTGCACAACGGTTTGCAATAATTGTCACGAAGGCTGCTTCAGTGGAATAGTCAACGATAATAGTGAAGATGGAGACGAGGACGATTATATAGATGAAGAAAGGGCATCGTCAACAACAAGCTCAAGATGATCTTCAGAAAGTATCGCTTCATCAGATTATTCTAAAGAACTGTTGTCATTGGGGATATTACCAGTACTAGTCACACTGTGGAGAAGCTCCGTAAATGAATTTAACTATACAGTGAGTATATAAGAATTTATGAAAACAATAAAACAAAACTTTGGAAGAATTAAATTTTACGTAATAAATCTAAATTTTTGTTTGCAAAGTAATTTCCACAATATATATATATATATATATATATATATATATATATATATATATATATATATATATATATATATATATATATATATATATATATATATATATATATTGTTAACATTATGAAAATCACTAGAAAATTAATATATGCCAGCAAAGATCATAAAACTACTGAAGAAAATATATTATGGATCAACCAGTAGTGTGGGATGATGATACTGATGTGAGATATCATGGATCAACCCTATTGAAACAGAAGCATATTTAGGGGATGTTGTTTCCCCCTTCTGTTCAACACTAAAGAGTTTTCACTAACAGGCGTTGAGTTCAGTATAGAATAAGATTCTTATACAGAAGCCACCTCTATTCTCAATGATATTGCTTATATTGTTGCGACATTGTGATATTGTATTGATTATTGATTGATTTGTCAGTTACTTTGTGATAGTTAATTTTTTAAAAAAGGTATAAAACATTTTTTTACTTTGTTATCTATTACTTGTAAACAAAATTTGTGTGACTATAGTTTCGTAAAACGACTTTACGTTCTCAAACACTACTATAGTGTTTGAGAATGTAAGTATAGTGTTTGAGAATGAGAATGTACTAGTAGTGTTTGAGAATGTAAAGTGGTTTTACTAAACTATAGCCACACAAATTTTGTTTACAAATAAAAGTGATAGATAACAAAGTAAAAAAATGTTTTATTCCTTTTTTATTGTATTGATATTGCTCATATTGTATATTGCTTATACAAATATTGTGGATTATGGCTAAATACAGAAAAAAAAAAAAAATTATGACCGCAAATGGATCACACGCCATTGTCTACCTTACCCGTCTACCTACCTCAGACTAAAATTGAACAAGTACAATAATTCATATCCCTAGGATCAGTGGTACAGGAACTCAAGAACAGAAGTCGCAAAAACCGCCTTTGCATTACTCGAATGGTGCTTGTGGAAATAGGTCAAAACCTCTAGGACAACAAAAATTCTCCTTTTAGAACACTGATTTTGCCAGCACTACTATATGGTTAGGTTAGGCCTTGAAGTTTTCCAAATGAGATGCCATTGTCATCTTGTGCATATCCATTCAGCACCACTACCAAAATGTGACAATCTGAAATATGTATGACCATCATTCCACAGTAAAAGAAATGATACAAAACCTCTCCTGACATATAAAGTTGTAAGCTGGAAAATATATAATGGACAGCATCAAAGAAAACGTGGATAAAACATATTGATCAGAACTCTGCGCCTAACCATACAAGAAGCTTAAAGCATTACCATAAATGATATCGTGTGGAATGGAAACGCACTCTGAACAACATGCCGGCAATGACATATATCTTCTACAGCATCCTACTGGCTCCGAGGATGCCCCCCGAGCAACTGGAAGTTCAGTGCTAAAAGAAAAATAAAAGATAGATTTGGAAGGGTTTAAGCCATGTTTAGGCTTGCTGCTCTCGGTAAACTGTAATAATGTGTGATTCATGATTTGGCGTCTGGGGACAAACTAGATTTCCATTCAGAATTCTTGATGTTATTTATAAAAAAATTCTTCAGTTATTTCAAATTTATTCATAATAAATCCAGCTACTATAACTATTAAATTTAACAATAATTTGTTGAAAACTAAACCTGACTTTCTTTATAACTATATAAAATTTCCAAAGTGAATATTTATTTCTGAAGACAGGGAAAAATATATAAATTTACAAATATACCTTTTATTCAGTTCTTGAGTTTTTATTTTGTTATAAAAGTCAAAATTTATTATATTATTAAAATTAAGTACAGCAACATTTTGACAGGAACAATATTTTTATTGTGAAATGAAACGTTTGAACGAACATAACAAACATAACGAATTTTATGGCAAAATTTTATGGCAGAATAAGGTGCTACAAAATTGTAAATATTAATATTGAAAACGGTATGAAAAATTAAACCAATTTTAGATTATTTTGTTTTATTAAATCTATAAATTCAGTTTTATTAAACAATATTGTTGATAATGTTCGACAATAAAAAAAAATGTTTTTTTTGCATATTATCAACGATATAAACATTTACTGGTGTAATAATCAAAAACAAAATCAAAGTAATGGATGTATGTACATACATTTTATAAGAAACATTAATAAGATTTAAACATATTCAACTCTTTACTTTTTATATACTGACTCAATATTCATACATTCATCTCTTCCAAAAAGGAAAACTGATATGAAAAGGTTTTTCTTTAAATTAAAATGCAATATTTTACATAACAGGGTATCAAAGTATAAAGTTGATAAATTTGTAATTTGGTATACTAAAAAAGGTCTATTAGAGAATTGAAACATAGGGCCTAAAGTTAATCTTCATTTTTTTACTAGTAAAATGACACAACGAACTAAAACGTCTTTTAAAATTTAAGAAATGAGTCTATGATTACTGGGTATTAAAAACATTGAAAGGAGGGCTGAATCAAAGAGTAACAATCAACAAAACTATTTTTACCTTACCGTGTTATGAGTTTTTGTCATAAACGAAATTTATTTAGGACAATAATTATTTTCCCAATACTTTGAGAAGATCTCCTTTCGATATTACATTTACATTGAGTATTTTTTAATCTACTGCCAATGTAATAACTACAAAAAAAATAACCTAATTATTTGATGTAAAAAGTAAATTATGAATGTATATACTTATGGCCTTATTCAGTACAAGTTAGTGCATTTGTTAAACACAAGTCAAAATTTATATGGATGAAGGGAAACAATTTTTTTTTGGCTTAGGTTTCGCTATAATCTATACTTTCTCAATATGCAGTTTTTTTTATAAAATATCTAATTCTGTACATCTAACCTAATCCTAATCCATAATCCTAATGATTATGGTTAATAAAGTGTAAAAAGAAATGGTAAACTGATTTAGTGCTTTGTAAGTTGTTTAAGTTGAAATGACAGCATATTATATTTAAACACATTTGAGATATTAAGATATTGAGGTTTGTAATATTCCAAAAAATAATATTTATGGATTCTGTAGTTAGTTCCTTGTAAAACATTTTGCAAATAATCGGTTTTTAAAGAATATACTTGTAAGTTTTTAATGTTACAAATGTTTATTACAGATACTATACATATGTTTCGCTTTATTACCGCTTTCTTAAGAATTAATTCAAGCTACTCTTGAGAAAGCCCTAATAAGGCAAAACATGTAGAGTACAATCTGTAATAAACATTAGAAGCATAAAAAACTACACGTTTATTATTTTAAAATGTAATATTTCAGAAAATATTGCATGATAACTCATTATTTTTAGATTTTGCGCAAGTTTTGAATGACATAATTCTGACATAAAATATAACATTAAAGTAAATGAATACCAATTCTGAGTAGTTAAAGCTAGTTATTGTGATAATAGGTTATTCACTATGTTTGTTTTTGTTTACACTTGTCATCAATATTTATTTATTTTTTATATTTCAGGCTCATATTATATAAAAATCTCTCTCTGGACAACCGCTTTGACGGGGTGTACTATAAGACGGTTATCCGACTATAGTTAGTTTGGTAGGGAGTTCGACTTTCGCTCTCGGTATTGATATTTGTGAATGTTTCTAGGCAAGAGGGCAAAATCTGATAAGTAATCATACCATCGAGTTTCGTTATTGCCAGTTTGAGGTTGGGCAAGGCCGGATGCATTCTGCGAAGAATTCTACATTGATCATTTGTTAGTCGATAGGCTTTTCAAGAAAGTTACGGTTAAGTACAAAACCAAGCTCGAAGGTTGGTTTGGTGACGGGGGTTATCGGTAACTTAATGACCATTGTTCTGCACGGTTGTGGGCCAGTAGCTAAACAGTGCCTAGTACGTTGACCAGTCTTTATCTTAAAAAGATTTACTAATTGAAAATCCCCCTCTCATTTAAAAATATATGTGTAATCACTGAATATGATTTTGAAAAATAAAACGTATCCAAGCTAATGGTAAAATGCAATAAAAAAAATATAGCTAGCATATTTAGTTCGTACTTTTAATGAAAAGATTGAAGAATGTACATGACAGGAATAATCTGCGTGGTACTGTTTGTATTTATGTCTTATTTACATGTTTGCGTATTTCTATACATTATCCAGATAAAATTATAAAATTTGACAAGGAATCGCCCTTAAATCACACTAGTAACCAGACTAGATAAGATTCGATATCTTCTAAGAAGTGTTCTTCGTTCGCTACTCGGTAGTCAGTAAGCTTTCTAGAAAAGATAAAGCACAACCAAGGATTAATAACTAATCAGAGATGCTGCCCGGGATAATCAGTATCTGATAACCATAATTCCAAAACCACGTTAAGCTATAGATCGAGTTGCTAAATAATATCTGATGCTAACGGGCCTTTAACTGAAAGCTTTGCTTCCAAAATGAAATAATATATGCTAACACCTATTTTTTTTACATATAACCTAACACCTAAATTGTAACATAATTATAACATTTTTGTATATTACTTACAGATTATTTTAATTACTTAAAATTAAATAAAAAAAATATTTAAAATTAGAAAAGTATCAGCATGTAAGACTGGTAACTAGACTTAGGCTTCAAACAACCAGAATTAATAATCGCTATTGAAATAATTGTGATCTGTGCTGAACCCATTAATCATTTGCAAAGTCTATCAACTAACGGGTGTCCAAATAAGAAACCTTCTCAGAAGAACCATCTTACCTAGCATGATTACTGGTATGACTGTATACCACCTTGATCAAAAAGTTCCCGGAATTTATTCAGAAAATACAAAATACAAGTTTATTCATCAAAATTGACATTGTCCCCTTCAAAGTACTCCCCATGGACTAACGCATTTATATCAGCGCTTGATCCAATCCTCAAAACATTTTTGATACTCGGTGTTGGGTATGGCCATCAGAGCCGTCTTCGATTTTCCCGTAACCTCCTCTCGGCTGCTAAAACGCGTTCGCCGTAGTATTTTTTGACTCGATTGAACAGAAAGAAGTCGCAGGGAGCCAAATGAGGTAAATTTGGTCACTGTTGAACGGCATTCGTTCCGCTCTTGGTAAAAAAGTCGTGGATAATGATGGCGTTGGGCGACGGTGCGTTATCGTTGTACAAAATCCACGAATTGGTTGTCCACAAATCTTTTCTTTTTTTGGCGAATTGCTTCACGCAAACATCTCAGAATGCCTGAATAATACTCCTTGATGACCGTTTGACTTTTCAGAAGGAATTCATGATGCACATCACCGTTGTAGTCCATGAAAACCCAGAACATCGCCTTCCTTGTCGATTGAAAAAGATGTGGTTTTTTCGGTCTTGGGTCATTGGGTGCACGCCATTCACTCGCCTGATGTCTGGATTGCCTTTGATAAATGTTGGGCCGCATTCAGTCTTGGAAATCATATCACTTTTTTGCATGAAATTCAGGTCTTTTGGCACCAACTTTGCTGCAACATGGCAGAAACCCAAAACATTAACTAAAATGTCTTGAACGGATCTATAAGCAATATCCAAGTCCTTTGCTAGCTCTCGCATGGTTAATTTGCCGTTATTGATCACTATTTCTTTCACTTTATTGATGTTTTCGTCGGTTTTCTATGTTGACGGCCTGCCACTCATGGACGAACTCACGACCACTTCTGAAGCTTTCGTGTTACTGATAATACGACTGTTTTCTTTAGACTATCATTACCGAAATACTTTTCCAACATTTCTATGGTCCTCGCACCATTGTATCCGTTTTTAACGCAAAATTTAATACAACCTCGTTGTTGTAAACACAATTCCATTTTTAAAATTGTAAAAACACACAAAGAGGCAGATGGACTCAAGACGACGTAACTTTTACAAATGTCTGGATATAATGCTGAAATTTGGTAGGAATATTAATGACAGATGTAGCAACGTAGCAAGAAAACAGAATTCTCATCGGATGACTGAGAGCGGCGCACGATGATCATTGCGGAAATTTTTTGGTCAAGATGGTATGACTACATGTCGAATTTTAGACCCTTGTCTGTTGAAATGTGATACATTAATGTTGAAATGTGATCTTCAATCATCATCAAGTTTATTTAGAGTTTAGTAATAATGCATTCTTGATATATATTCGTCCAAATATTCAAATGTTTTAAACCAACTCAATCGTAAATTCCGAAATTCGTTTAATCAGTTTTATATGTGTTATAAAATATTTTAGAATAATACTCTTATATTTTTCTGATAAATACAAGATTATTCCTTTGTACAGATCAAAAATATTACTAGGGAGATAAATGCTGTATAAAAAAGGAGATATCAAAGAATGTAAAAACTACAGAGAGTTCGCACTAACATGTTTACCTGAAAAAGATTTACCAGAATAACAGCGCATAGGCTGAGAGAAAAATTAGAAGCAACATTAGAGAAACCACAGCATGGTTGTAGAAAAGGTAGAAAGACTCAAGATCTGAGATTTATAATTACACAACTAGGAAACTAGGAGAAAAACTTAGAAAGAATTAAGTTAAGAGTTAGTTAAGAAAATAAACCGAAATACGTATTTGTTTTATTGACCTGAAAAAAGTATTTGATAGAGTCAAAAGAAGGGATGTCTGGAAAAGTCTAAAGAGAAGCGGAGTAAAAGATGGAATAACAGAAAATATCAAGATCTTATACAACAATAACAAGAATAAAGAGCGCATAACAATGAACCCATAGAATATGAGACAGGCATAGGCCTAAGACAGGGCTGCGGACTGCAAATGCTGCGGACTGCTGAAAGCAAATTGAAAGAATACAAAAATATATATTACAAATACAAAAAAATACAAAAATTAAAACAGTGGCAACACAAGAATTACTGTTGGCTGATGATATGGTCCTAATGGCAGATTTTGAAGAAAAACTACAACACAACTTAGCTATATATAACGAAGAGCTAAGAAAAGTTAAAATGGAAATAAATGCCAATAAAAGTAAAACAATGGTAATTACAGGCACAAAAATAAAACATTAAAACACTAAACAACACAAAAATTGTACTCGATGAGAAGCTAATGGGGCAAGTCAAAAACTATAAGCATTTAAACACAATAATAGAAAGTAATAGAAACATTGACAGTAAAGAACATCCTAAACAACATTCCTAAAGAAAAGGAGCTTCCGAAAGAGGTAAAAGCACAAGTGTATCTGAAAGTACTGAGACCATCAATGATCTACAACAGCGAGTCTTGAATCTTAACAAAAAGAGGTAGAAGTGAAATTACAGCTGCAGAAATGACATTCCTAAGCAAAATAGAGGGAATTAAAAGAAGGGATAGAGTGAGAAATATGACATGAATGGAACAACTGATAGCGATACCAATAGAAAGAACTATATAAGAAAAACAACTGAGCTGGTTAGGACACATCCACAATATGAATGAAGAGAGATTAGCAAAAGAAATCTATAAAGCAAAAACACGAAGAAAAAATAAAATTGAACGCCCAAGACTGAGATGGGAAGAACAAGTTCGACAAGTGGTCAAAAAGTGACAACTTCATTAGAATGAGGCTAGAAAATTAGCACTGGACAGGAACTCATGGATGGTAAAAATTCATGAAATACCATCATGCTGAAATGTATACTGTCAGTCCTACCCCTAACGGTACAACAGATTTTTCGATTAAATAAATTAAATAAATAAATAAATGTTGAACACTATTTTATTGAAATTTATATTTCGTGAATATTCATACCAGATAAATAGTCAAATACTTGATAATCGTAGTATGATAATAATAATAATAATGGCATTCCCGGATGCTCAGAAACACTTTCATTGACTGTAGTGAAATTGTCAATTGATCTAGAGCAGATCTAATCTTCCATTCTATTGACCTCCCATTAAAATACTAAAAATTGTATTGCTTTCAAGATAATATTGATCATATTTCTACTGCCTTTTAACAATAATGGTCCCTTGTGCTTTTACGTAGCTTTCTATGGTAATTAATCGTAATAATAGCAAATGTTGTGAATGCCATTAATTCAGGGTTATTAACCTGACAGAGAAACTATGTCGGGAAATTTAGCTGGTGAGTTCTTTATGGGGCATATTATATTTATCGGTCTACACGAGCTCGTTTTATGAAGAGGAAGAATGTTATAATATTGTTTTAATTCCAACATAATTCCATTCCATTCCAACATAATTTCTTAAAATAATATTTATTTTATGAAGTATCCACGAGGTATATTTTTTAAATAAGGTCCATTTTTTAGTAAGAAGAAAAATATTATAAGTATCATTAATATATATATTTTTTTTTGATATTCTACATACTTTTACCTACTTTCCTATATAATTTAAGTTTTTGTTCAAACATTTGTCATACCGCTCAACAAGTTTTTGAATTCCGACGTAAAAGAAATCTGCCGCCTGTGAAGAAGCCCAATTCATGACTGCAGTTTTAACTTATTCGTCGTAGCTGAACCGTTGACAACCAAGGAACTCCTTTAAGTACCGAAACAAGTGAAAATCATTGGATGCATGGTCTGGACTGTAAGGTGGATGAATTGCCATCCAAAAGACCTGATTAGACCTTGTGTTTCTGCAAAAACATGTGGCCTTGCATTGTCATGCAGCAACATCATACCCGAAGAGAGTAGGCCACGTCACTTATTTTGTATGGCACGCCGAAGTTTTCTCAAGGTGATACAATACGCATCACAATTAATTGTTGTGCTTCTCGGTATAAAATCCACTAACAAAATTCCTTTTCTATGCTAAAAGACAGTTGCCGTGATCTTTCGTGCGGAAATTCTCTGTTTGGCTTTCATTGGTGATGATGTGTGTCACCATTCCATTGTGAGACTATGTGAGATATGTGAGACTCCCAAGTCTCATTTCCTGTAACGATGTGATCTATCAATTAATCTCCTTCCTAATTGTATCGAGTCAAAAACAATAAAGAACAGCCAATGCGCTTCTTTGTTGGTGATCTTCAGAAAGCAGTCTTGGAATCCGAGAACGCAATTTTCGATAATTCAGTTTCTCCGAAACAATAGTGCTCAAAACTGACCTTGAAAGCTTTGGAAATTCATTTGATAACTTTGAAATCGTAAATCGTCAGTTCTCTCGAATTTTGTTGTCTACATCACAAACCAAATCTTCAGAAGTAAGAAACGCTCTGCCAGGACGTGGCTTATCATGCGCATTAAGCCACTCGTCCTTAAACATTCTCATCCACTTTCGAACTTTAATGTCACTCATAGCATTATCACCGTAAACCTCACAAATCGGACCATGAATTTCCGCAGCTGCCAAATTCCTTGCACTCAAGAATCAAATTACAGATCGTATCTCACAGTCGCCACGCGACAATGTTTTCTTAAACATTATAAATCTCAACAGCTTATGAAGCTTATATTATCTACAGCTCAGCACATAGACAGATGATACGGCTGCAAATGGCGCCTAAACTGGCGTAAACTATGGTGGGAGCAGGCGGGCAAGCGCACTGCTTCGATTGCGCGTCATTCTCACTCACATTGACAAACGGGCCATATTTTAAAAAGCCCCTCGTATATTGGTACTGTTTTTAAACTAATATTAGTAATTCTCCAATTAAATATTTATTACTGCTTTAAACCATGACAGTGGAAATGTTTGCCTGCTAGTAATATGTTAAAACAAAGCTTAAAAGAGAAAGTAAAAAATATATAGACAGTGTAGACGCCCAATATAGGAAGATGTTGAAAACTGAGATTATAAGAGAACAAAATTTATAAAATATATTTTAATTTACTCACAATTAACTGCCATAAAATGTATCATGAAGTATCTATATTGGAACTGTTTTCCAACCAATATTAATAATTTTCCAAATAAATATTCATCATTGTTATAGACAATGACAACGTGGATGTTTTCTTGCTAATAATCAGATACAACAAGTTCTATAAATTTCGAAAGAGGAAGTAAAAGGATATATAGAATATATATAACTATCCAAAAACTGCAGAAAATATTTTAAACATAAATCTAGCTACTAATTATTGTTTTTTTTTTTCGAGAAAACTAATAATTTTTTTTGCAAACAATACAAGGAAGATGTTGAAAATTGAGATTATATGAGACCGAAATGTATAAAAAATGTTAATTTATTCACAATTAAAATAAGTCTAATAAAAAATATTACGCAAGAAGTCCCTTATTAATCCAACAAATTTTTATAATAAACTAGCTGTACCCGCCCGCTTCGCTGGGCATTTAAAATTAACGTTATTATTTATTGTCATTATTAGTTTCTTTATTAAAAAATGTTTAACTTCCCCTTCCCGTATTAAATCAAGCTTACATATAGTGCCCTCAAATATAGTATTTAATCTTCCTAACATTTAATCTTTGTCGTCTATCTCATTTTCTTCGATGATAGTTTCGATTGGCCGCAAATCGTTCATGAGCCCCATGTACTTATTAGTTAAAACGACATCTTCTTCATTGCACCGAATGATGTCATTTGGAAAGCATTGTTGTAAGGTCTGATAGATTTTAAAAATGCATTTGATTTTACATGTGTTCCATAGAGTAACGATTTTAATAGCTATGGAATTTGTCGCAAAGGTTGTAGTTTTATTTTGCCAGCTGAACAGCATAAACCTTCACATTCACCAATCCACTTTAATGCTTTACAATAAGTACAAATTTTTGTCATTGAACTTAATTTTGATTCTTGTTTATAATCAACTGTAGGATCATACGAAAAACCACAATTTATTTTCATTTTCCAACGAATTTTTAATTTCATACGTCGTAAATCTTCTTTCTTTTTTTATTCTTTTTGTAATCTATTTTCCGTTTCATCTTGACTTTCACATGCACGCTTAGCTTTCATATACTTTGGAAGTAATTGGAAGTAATTAAAAACTATCTTGAGATTGACAACCGAAAATTCAATATAAAAAGTTGAAATAAATATCTTACTAAT
This sequence comes from Cosmopolites sordidus, assembly GCA_031761425.1. NCBI lineage: Eukaryota > Metazoa > Arthropoda > Insecta > Coleoptera > Curculionidae > Cosmopolites > Cosmopolites sordidus. The sequence continues at coordinate 806,406 of JARFXV010000900.1, forward strand.
TTAATGCTGGGAAACTAATTTTTCGTTTTAATCTAATTATTCCACGCTTCTTTCTTTTCTTCTTTTTCTTCTTTAATTAATAAATATAAACATATACATATATAAATATGAACATATCCATATAGATATATATGTTTTTAATATCTTTTTAAATCAGTCAATTGACATTTGGTAAAAATTTGTTTAGGTTAGAAAAAAACAAAGAAAGTTTTAATGCTACAGAAAAATATTAATTTAATAGTTTAATTAATAATTAATTTATTAAAATTAATAATAATAGTAGTTAATATACATGATAATAATTTTAAATTTAGCGTTTTTGATCATTAGCGCCCGCTAATGGACCGCTTTAGGAGTTTGAACTCTTTTGCAGACGTTCTTAATTAGTCTTAATATAGCCCAAGAAAAAAAAATTAATTTCAAATTTTCATTTTAACAATAGGTTTATAAAAGTTATAAAATCAGATAATTAGCGATTCTCATCATTAACGCCTCCGCAACTGGTGTAGGGAGTCCAACACTCATAAATATAGCCTATCCATTAAGTACATGTATTTTCTACATGGATACCAAGTTTCAAGACAATCGGATGCATGGTTCAGTAGTTATAACGGAACATCCGTAAAAACCACTGTAGATTTATATATTAGTATAGATATTTATATAGATATAATTACAAATTAGAGATTAAAGGTTGTAAATAAAAACAACTACCTCTTCTTAAATATGTTCCAACTTAAATCCTGGAATTCTTTCAAAAATATCAACCACTTGAGATTTGCCTATGACCTAGTCTTAATAATCGACCGTCTGGATGATGGTATTGTGATGTTAATAGATCTCAACAAAGTCTCCAAAAAAGTGGGAATTAAAATCTAGAAAAGAGGAAAATTCATCTTTTAAGTACTTGAGACACGAGATTAGTATCAGCAGAGACAATCAGACTCGTGAAATCTCTAGAAGAATGGAACTTGCCTGGGCTGCTTTCGGAAATCTGAGATATCTGTTAAACTTTGCCGGTTTGTTTGAGGAGAAATTTTTTTAACCAATGTGTCTTTCCAGTTCTTACATATGATGCAGAGACTTCAACAATGCACAACTAGTGAAGAAACGGTCAATTCTAGAAGTTTCTCTCAGAGATCAAATACCAAATACAGAAATATACAAACTAAGGCGAGTAATCGATGCCGTAGAAAGAATAGCGATGTTGAAGTGGAACGGGACGGTCATGTAGCGAGAGCGGTTGATTATAGGTGGGCAAAACGAATTCTCGAATGGAAACCGAGATGGGGAGCCTTCAGAAATAGAGAACGTCCCCTCACTAGCAGGACTGATGATCTAAAACGCATCAAAACAAATTGGATGCAGCCGGTGCATGACCGAACACAGTGAAAGCTCTTAAGAGAGGCCTACATCCAGCAGTGAACTTTAATAGGCTGATGATGAATGATGGATGGATGGATTTTTTCATACAGACATTTATTCATTTTCTTATATTCTACATTGTTATATCCTCATAAATGTGTTCTTAACAGGTATCAGGCTTTTATTTTGCTCGATCGTCTCCGTAATTATATTGTATTGTAGTATCTCCTAGTATTTTTTCGAATCCCCTTAGAGATTTTATTGCTTATTTACCGGTATTCATCTGAATCTCGTATTTTATGACCCCTTTTCTATTTCATCAATAGGTTAGTATATGTAAGTTTACCCGGTTTCATTTATTGTCTTCTATTATGATTTATTACCCCTGTTTCTATATCCTGAACAATTTAGGAGTTGATTTATTTGTTTATTTATCTTCCTTAAAAGCCTGAAGGTTTGATTCTAAAGATTAAGCGTAATTATCACGTTGTGTACTTGTTTATTTTCTTATTGATTTAGGCGATACCAGTTTTCATATTTCCAAGTCCGCTTTAGGTTTGGATGTTTCTGAAACAAGGTGTTCATGATGTAACTCATAAAGTCATTATCGTAGACTCATAAAGTCATTATCATAGAAATACAGCATTATAAGTGCATTCAACTGAACTGTTCTGATATTATAGTTAGTTTGAGAATTAAATAACCCTCTCTTGGTAAAACGCTACCTATTTCAATTATATTTCTGTCCCACTTTTGATATTAAGAAATCTATTTTTCTCAATATCTTCCCTATGATAATAGATAACTTATTCCGAATCCAGTATTAATTCTCCAGAACCCTTTCGTTAATTACCGCTCACGTCAATCACATCCCATTTCATAAGGTTCAATTCTAGTAACGTTTCATCGGATGCGATAAATCTAAGTACCAACGCACAATAATCGTTTACCGTGTTAGCTAAATATACGTCGCGAACAGATGCATGACGAACAGATCATTTATTTAATATTATTGCTATGAATTAATTGGACGTTTTTGTTAATGTTAGTAACTCAAAGATTTAAATAATTTAATATGATTTTCTTGGAATATTGAATCATTTAATAGTCCTAACAAATAGTGTAATTAAAAAATCATTTAACGAATCCTTACATCGCTGTTTGAATGTTTTTTTTTCTTCAGGGGCTATTGTTAGTTAAATGTTTGTTCCATGAAAAATTACGTTTTACTGTGAAAACTGTTTACTATTCATTAATTATTACAATACATATGTATTGTGTATATACACCATAGGTGAGACCGACCGACAATCTTATGTTAGTCGAATTCGCGTAAGTCGGAGTTCAATTTCATGTATAAATGCATATAAATTTTGTTTAACTGGGACCAAGGGCTAAAAAAACAACAATTTAGAGGAAAATTGTGCATTCAAATCTTAGATAATTAAACAAATTATAAAATTATTTTAATGCAAAAACATACACCGAAGTTATTTTGATGTAGGGAAATTCATAAAGTCAAACAAAGTCGTCTGACTGGTCAAAGATGTATTCTTCTTCAAACAAAATTTTTTCATAGCACGTTTTTTTGCTCCCTGATTTGTAACCGAAACACGCTCTTCTTTGGAGTCTATGTTTTCTAAAATGTATAACCCTTTTTTAATTGAACTGAAGGCTTTCGTCAGGTTTGCAACCGTCATTTGATCTTCGGATTGAACTGTGTCAAAAAAATCTGGTTTTTCAATGTTTTGCTCACACATTTCTGAGCTCAACAACTGTCAGTTCCTGATTATTTAAATCTAGCAGTTCTTGTACATCCTCACCATCCACTTCTAAATTTAATTGTCTTCAATAACATGATCGTATTCAATAACATGAACGTCTTCAATAACATGATCAATTTAATCAGACCCTGGCGCTGATTCCGCCGGAGTTTCACTAGTGAAAAAAAATAGACACAGTTTTTTTCCAGACGATTTCTTTTTGTTCGAATAGTTTTTCGTGAAATTTTATCCCAATATTTTCCAATGATGTTCACAGCATCTAAAATATTAAATTGTTTACAAAAGTCTATAACAGAAAGCTTATTGTTTTGCCTCATAGCTTTATAGATATGTATAATAATGTGTAATAAGCTTTAAATGTTTTAATGACACCCTGGTCCATCGGTTGAAGCAAGCTGGTTGTATTTGGTGGCAAAAACTAGAAGGATGTCTGGTGCGTTGTTGATTAATAACATCACTTTAAATGAGATTTGTTTTGATTAGCAATAACGTTCGACTTCGGGTATGAAGTGATGACCAAACCAATCCTCAAAAAAGGAGGCTGTCACCCAAGCTTTATTATTTGACTTTCAAATCACTGGCAAACCAGCTTTAGATTTATTTTTTAGAGATCTTGGATTTTTCGAACGATAAACTAAGAGAAGTTTCTGCTTAAAATCTGGAAAGGGGTTTTCTTCACGCTCGATAAAAGTTCTTTTAGGCATCTTCCAGAACAATCCAGTCTCTAGCCACCTTCTTCTATCATAGCCTTGAGTTTCTCTGGATAGAAAGACGCAGCCAGTTACAGCGACTTTTAAATAGGCTGAACCACCCATTAATAGCTTTAAAGATTTCATCTTTGGCCACCTCCCCCGCTTCTTTTTTTAATCTATCAAAAATCAGCTTAGCTTGAAACACCGTGTTTTGATCAACAGGACAGTTTTTCACTCTTACTTGATTATCACAGCATCAGCATTATTTCGATCTCAGCAATAATACCATGACATTTACGAATGATGCTTGAATTCAAAGATTGAGCATTTTTGTGCTTTGTACACTGTCGATTCTGGTAAATCAAATTTCTTTGCCAATTCACAAACTTTAAATTGTATATCGAAATCCTTAATAATGTTTAATTTACATTCCAAAGATAATGTTTTCTTATGTGACGCAGATAAACTAGTTTTACTTCGTTTAGATTACACAGTTGTTTTTAAATGATATAATGAACAAAACAATTTGTAGACGTGTGTCGAGTCAATGCGAAACATGTCCGTGCATGTTCGTAAGCCGAACACAATTAAGTGTAAAGCGTTAGGAGGAAACGGGTGCTGTTGCCCGCCTGATTTAAAACCCGCATAACTCCGAATTCGCGTAAGACCCGGTAGAGTATTGTTGTGAATCTCTCGTAATGTTGTCTTCATTAAATTTATAGAAAAAATTTTTGAACTAGCAGGTAAAAGCTATGGTATTCCAAAAGTAATTTTAACCATCAGAAATCAATTATTACTAAAATTTAATTTAGGCCCAGCGAAGTATAGGGGTAACAGCTAGTAGAGATATAAATAAATAAATAAATCATTATATCATTATTATCTCTGCTGACTACTGTATGTTATTTAAATAGTCATATATTTCATATTATTATTAAATAGGTATAAAAGAAGTATTGCTTATTTATTTAGAGTCATTTTTTTCAGGGATTAAGTAACCAAACTTGAAGCAAAATTTTCTTTGGTTCCATTTTGCATGCAATAAAGTGGCAACAATTAATTGGTTGTTACAATAAAGTATTCTTACTTTAAACGTTTGCAGACTCCATTTTTTATCAGTAATGACGAAATATTTAATGTATCCGTGATGCCATTATAACGATGTTAATAAACTAAATATAATTTCACAGACATGTCACGTTCATCCACTCATTTGTAAATATTACGAACGTCAAATATTCTTAATATCAATTAAATTTTTTGTAAATAAAATAATTAGAGCAATGAAACTAAATGTCATTAGAATCACGTCATTTCACATAACGAAATATTGAAAAATGTTGAAGACAATATTTGTGTCATCAACAATTGACACTTGTTATTGTTATTGCTTGGTTTCCCTTGATCTTATTATAGCTCAATATTTTCATGTGTATGTATATATTTTATGTTTTAATTTTATCATTAAACGATATTTAATAAAAATCTGTAAATCAAAAAAAAAAATGCATCCTTAATCGATGTGACGTCTAAATTGTTTAAATAAATATCTGATATAAGAAAAATAAGTCTTTTTTCAAACCCTATTTATCTTTTTGTGGTAATTTGTTGTTTATAACTTTGTACAAAGTTCTACATGTCATGGTGCCAGTCTTTAATGTTGCTGCAATTTGTGTTTCTGAGAACAATTGCTTTATTTTTTAATAATCAAAACAATCTTAAAAATTCTGCTGACACATAAATTGCAACAGCCTGAAGACGGTGTTTGATTTTTAATAATTGTTTGATAACACATAGGTACTACACACAAAAAATATTTACCGGGTGGTTACGCCAAGTAGACATCAAATTTCAAATTTTAATAAAAGAAAAAACCTAAAATATTTTTTTACGAAACGCATGTACCAGGTGTAGCAGTTAATATATTTTTTTAAGAAATGAAGCTGTAAAGAAGGGTCGATTGACAGTCTAATATATTATGTCATTTTGTTGCTATGGCAGTACCTTTCAAAACACCATTGATGTTTAAATGATATCACGTTAGCATGATATTTTTTTCGCGTTTCGTGACAAATAAAGAGTATTTCCGGCACGTACTGTTTTTCCTGTTCAGTCACCAGAAAAACGCGAGTGAAAGCCATCGTATACTTGTGGAAACTTCCGAAGATAATGTCCCAACGCAAGAAGTTTTGTGGGTGTTGGTTCAGATGATTTAAAAGTGCTACTTTTGACTCAAAAAACGGCCACACAGGTCAACCGAAAAAATTTGAAGATGCCGAATTGCAAACATTGTTGGAAGAAAACGATATGCAAACTCAACAACAAATGGCAGAGGTTAAATGTTGATCGCCGAACAATTTGTGATCGTCTACATGTTATGAGAAAGATTCAGAGGGCTGGAAAATGGGTCCCATCAGCTAAACGGCTGACAGACAGGAAAAGCAAAAAATAGTGTGCAAAGTTTTGCTTTCTCGGCATAAAAGAAAGAGTTTTTTGCATCGGATCGTGATTGGAGATAAAAAAATGGATATATTTTGAGAACCCCAAAAGCATAACATCCGAAAATCTTGAAGACCATCTCAGATCTCCATACTTGGAAATTAATCGATTATGAAAATATTCCAACAAAAACGGTATTGGAGCCTCTGGAGTATGATCTGTAGCACCATTCTCCTGAAACTAATTGACCTCGGCGTATTTTAAGTGAGTCAAGTAAAAATTTTTAAGCATAAACAATACATCGGAAAAATGAAGGAAACTCTAAAATTTAAAGAAAACTACTAACGCCATTTATTGAAACATCCGAATAGCTGTATATCTCCTTTATAAAACAAGACCACCATTAGAATGAATCAACGAATTGTCCAGTTATTGCACTTAACGTGACAGTATCTTTTGTAACCTTGTCACAAAATCACAATGGAATAAAGAGAGTATTAAGTTTTGTTTCAAGCTCGGTAAAACTTTTACAGAAATATTTGAATTGATGAAAAAAGTTTATGTTGGTAATTGCTTATCCGATACATGTATGTTCGAGTGGTATAAGCGATTCGAGAAGGTATAAGCGATTCGCGAACGGTCGTGATATTTTGGAAAGCGACCCAAAGTCAGGCCGGACAAAAAATATCATGATGAATTGGTATAAAAATGCGTGAAATGATCGCCTACTATGCAAATTCGACAGTGAGATGAATAACGGAGGAACTAAATACGACCAACGACATGATTCACGAAATGTCGACAAAGGATTTACACAAAAGGAAACTCGGTGCTCGATGACATCGATGAGGACCGTCACTGTCTGTGTGCTTCAACATCCTTCCTATTTGTCTGATTTATCTCCGTGTGACTATTTCCTATTCTTGAAACTCAAACTGGCCATGAAAGTTTTATGACAGTGCCACAGTTCCAAGAAGCCGCGACGTCGATCATTGAAGCGATTCCGAAAAATGACAAAATATCTATGCTAGCATCTGTTAAATGTGTCTGATGAAGTATTGATGCGAAAGGGATGTATTTTGAATAAAAATAAATCATTTTGGCAAAATAATTAATTGTGTTTCTTTTTATTTAAAAAGTTTCCTTATTTTGGCGACATACTGTGTATATCAAAATGTTCTTTATTTACCAGTTCTGCTAGACCCTTTTCATTTTCAAAAAAGAAAAGTCAAATAAATATTTGTGCAGAAACTGCACACCACACTTATATGGTGTACACTTACACATTTAAACTAATGTAACGTAATCATAATATATGACGTCACAGTGCCATTGTGACCAATCTTTTCAATGAGATCATATGGCAAGTTACAGCTCGTTTGAAAGATATTTAAATTACCTATTCAACCTTAATAATTTTGTTTAGGTTCAGGGTAGTTTTGACGCATAAATTGTTTTAAGACATCAACCCAACAGAAAAAATTCAAGGTGTTCGGAAGAGTGCAGGTGATATTGGCACATCCTCATGGCTTCACGGTTATCGGCTCCGGACTCCGGATCCGACGAGATAATTGCAAGGCTCCAGGTGGAGCTCGAACAGTCGCGCCGCGACAATCAGGGTTTCAATGAGACGATTTTTGAACTCAAGGAGCTAATCAAAAACCTGAAAAGGCAAATAGCTGATTTAGCGACTAAAATCGACAGGAACGAACAGGAGACCGCCCGCACCAACGCCCCGGTCGAAATAAATATCGATTTAGACACGGGTATGTTGATCGACAGCGACTTCCCGCCTCTCAAACCCCCAAAAGGAACTCCTTTTCCGGTTAAAACGGATACCGTTACCCCAAACTGAACCACGATGTCAGCGAAGGCGAAATTCTCTCCAACGGTGGAGAATCGTCCGATTCAGACTTCGAGAAGTACGCGGCCAAGAAAAAGCGTCGCACAAAACGATCCAGACGCTCTTCCGAAGAGGAAAAAACTCAGAGCAGAAACCAAGGAAAACGATTGCTGGAGAGGCAGGTCCTAGCGGTGCCCCAACAGCGGTGCCAGCGGCCAAGTTGGCTACGGAATCAAAAGAGACGGTCGCAAAGACGGAAAAAGTACTTTTTGTACCAGTTGTACTTTGGTCTAAGAATCATTATATGAAGGTAATGACCTTCATAGCCAATGAGAAAATAGGCACGGACAAGGCGCTAAATCGCCCACAAGGGGTGAAGATTCAGCCAAAGACAGCTGGCGACTACCGAAAGCTGACGGTGTTCCTAGAAAAGGAAACAATTGCTTATCACACCTTCTGTACGAAGAGTGAGAAGCAATTGCATGCATTAATCCCGATCATCGTGGAAACGGTTTCGGAATAAGAAATCCGCGAAGAACTCGTCGATTTAGGATTCACCCCCTCGAAAGTTCAGAGGTGGAAGAACAAGAGCGGACTAAATGTGACAACTGTGCAGGTCCGTAACAGGCCAACTCCAAAGCCTGTCCCCAAAGACCCCCGAACAAGGGTGAGGGAAAGAAAAATCAATCGATTACCCCATCCAAACCTCCGCCAAAATTTCCACCCCCAACTTTCGTGTGGGGACTCAAAATAATAAGAAAGCGGCGGCTTCCGCGCCGTCTGCTCCCCCTAAGCCCACTCCTAGGATGGAGGCTCCAAGACTTCAGTTACCGAACTTCACGGTAATGATGGAGCAAATGATGCAGCAGATGGCTGCTATGGTCCAAGAGCAGCTAAATGCTGCACTAGCCATGTTCCAAACCAGCAATGAATAATAAAAATTTGTTGCGAGAACTCCAATTCTCTGAACGGGAAAAAATTGGAACTCACGGCGTTTCTGGAAGATCACAGCATAGACGTGGCTCTGATTCAGGAGACTTTCCTTAAACCGAACGAACGGTTCGGTGTGAGGAATTTCTTCTGTTACAGGGAGGACAGGCTGGGCAGAGCGGGGGGTGGTCTGATGACTATCGTCAAGAGAGGAATCAGACATAATCTGCTGCCACCGACGGGTCTTACTTCCTCGGAAATCATGTCTGTGCAGGTGGCGCTGGAAGGTAATCTTGTCAACCTATCCTCATGGTACCAAAGAGCTTGTCACGACTTCGATTCAAGTGAAGTTGGCAGGCTCCTGAATAACAACGCTCCATTCACCATTGGAAGAGATTACAACTCTACAACGCCCATAATCGATCGTGGGGTTTGAATCTGACAAACAGGAGAGGAACTGACCTGCTATCTTTGGCGGAAAAATACGGGCTGAACCTCCTTGTTCCAGATGAACCATCTCGCTTCCGCAGCTTCTTATATTTCTTTATCATAAAGAATCTAACGAATCAATTCGAAGTCCAGGTTGTCCATGAGCTTACCTCGGATCACTGCCCGGTAGTGCTAACAATCGGCACCAAGGCGGATACCTTACCGCCGAGAAAGAAGACTAATATCTGTTGGAGCATTTTTCAGCAGTATTTGCAGGACAGCGGGCCAAACCCGCGTATTGGTAACGTTCAGCAGCTTGAAGAGCGGTCGAAAAATTAACCCATGACAAAATAGAAGCCACGCAAGCGGCTACTAAAACCTCTCCAGAATCAACTCGGGCTACATTGGACATCCCGTTCGAGGTCAAAGAGAAGATTCGTATAAAAAACCGGCTTTACAGACGCTATCACCTGACTGGCGACCCTGAACTCAGGCTTCGTGTAAACGAAGCTAAGAGAGAGTCCCAACGGGCTCTTCAGGAGTTTAGAGATGACAGGTGGGGTGATTTCCTGGCGTCAATCGACACGGCTGATCGATCATTATGGAAAACAATCTAATTCATTGTGGGTAAGGTGAGAGCGCCGGTTCCCCCACTGAGGACGGGTGATTCTCATGTCGTCATCGGGGCGAAGAAGGCGGAGCCCTTTGCCGTAACCAACCAAAAGCAGATGACCTCTCCTACCCTCAGTTGAGAAGAGGAATAAAGTTAACAAGTCCAAGCAGGAAATCCTTTCTTACCAAGGAACTCCTAACCCCAGCTACTTGGTCAGCCAAATTGTCTCGCCGAAGATAATACACGATATTATCCGAGGTTTGAAAGTCAGAAAAGTTCGTGGTCGCGACCGCATCTCTCCAATGCAGCTGAAACGTCTTCCCCAACAAACAAATTGCGCAGTTGACTAACGTAGTCAGCGCAATTTTTAGACTCAAGCATTTTCCATCTCTATGGAAACATGCCTAAATCATCGTAATCCTTAAAAAGTCCAGCGAATCGAAGCGGGAGTGCCGCAAGGCTCCCCTCTTGCCCCCGTAATCTTCAATGTCTACATGGCGGACTTTCCAAAGATTATGTTGATGATACGGCTTTCTTTACGTCGGCCCACGCGCCCTGCGTGATTATATCCAGGTTGCAAAAGCAGACGTTGAAAGCCTCGAGATGGCTAGTCGAATGGCGACTAGCAATCAATCACAGCAAAACTCAGGCTGTCTTTTTCACTCGAAGACAGCCGATAATCCGCCAGAATATTCTTATTCATGGAGTCCCGATCAAGTGGGCCAAAACGGCTTACTACCTGGGACATGAGTTCGACAAGACCCTTACGTGGTTTTCGCACCTCAAGAAAGCCACCTACGAAAGCGTAGCGCCCCTTTCGGACAATCCGCTAATCAGAGCCACGGCAGCTTCATTGCCGGCCGTTGCCCCAGAGTGACCACTCACGTCGGCCATCACAATCTTGCCTAAAGAACGGCAAATAAACCCTCCGGATAAACGACATTGTCGCGACATCCGGAAAAACTAGAGAATACAAATCAGGGCCTTCGGGTCAACTTACCATCCAGGAAGAATAAGTAATAGTGTGGATGAGTTCCATCTTATTGGAGCGTGATTTCGAAGTTACCAAATTCATTTGGATTGTCTTCCAAAATTTTGAGAATTATCGGCTTAATCGCGGTCCTTAACATCTCCAGGTACGATTTACCGGTTAAGTCGCCATTTAAAAAGATGGGCCGAACTATGTGGTTTCCCAAAATACCTACCCAGACATTTACTTTTTCTGGAAACTGTGTATGTTTCTCACTAAACGCATGGGAATTTGTAGCACTCCAGTACCTTACATTTTGATTGTTCACATTTCCATTGTAGTAAAAGTACTTTAGCCACTAAAGCAAATTGTTTTTAAATAATCTGGCGCTTGATCAATTCTAATGGTCATATTTTCACAGAATTGCAATCTTCAGTCGGGGTCGTCATCTGAAAGTTGATGCACCATTTTTAATTTATAGGGGTGATTTTTTTTCAACACCTGGTGTACCGTCCTTTGACTGACTTCACAGGTAGATGCAACTTGGGTTGTAGAACAAGTAGGGTTTACTACCATTTGTGTAATTATGTCAATTTTTTGTCATTTTTTGACCTACCAGATCGCTTTGCATCTTTAACACTGTCTGCTGTTTCAAATTTTTGAAAAAGCTCCCTCAAATAAGTCCGCGATATAGGGCGACCTCTCATTAAAAAGGCGCCCCGCAGCATTACAATTATTTCCACATTCATCAAGCATTAAGATAGCTGCTATCTTGGCTTCTAAAATTCGTACCATTCTGTTCGTAAACGTTTCGTGCAAGAACATTTCAAGCAAATATTTAAAAATTGAGACCATGTAAAAGCAGAAAAGTAAAATAAGTTGGAGAATTACAAAAAGGTCACTTTTTTGACCATTTTGTGAATCTGTATTAATTACACGAAACTAAAATTTTAGTATGTATTTATTTTATGCGTCAAAACTACCTTAAACCCAAATAAAATTAGTATGGTTCAATAGGTATTTTAAATACTTTTCAAACGAGATGTCACTTGCCATAGGATCCCATTGAAAATTATTGGTTATAATGGCACTGTGACGTTATCTATGATTACGTCATCAGTTATCACTAGAAGAGTTTACGTTCAGTCACTTTAACATTCCAAATTTCATTAGTTTAAGTATCACCGTTCAAAAGATAGAGAAGTGGTGGAGGGAGGGTTTTTGGCTAGCACTGTATAATGACCAGCACTATGAACAGACATCCAGAATTTCTTAGCAAAATGTTCATGTAAATCTATAGAATTTAAGAAATCACGACTGAAATGATCCTGTGTTAAACCAGATATTACTGAAACTTTTTTTAGTATCTTTAATATTTTTTAACAAATATTTCATTGTTTCCTTTATATAAACACATTGTTTCCTTTATACAAACACAAAAAAATTAAATTATTAGATTTGTTATTGCTAACTCAGAAATAAGAGATGTTTTCTTAAAAGCTTGGTAGTAACATGAACTACATATGTATTTATTTTGTAACATAACTTATAATAAAAATACTTTTATAAAAAATAATACAAATAAAATATAATTGAAAGGTATTATGGTATTTTTGAAAGCAAAACTTTGGATAAAGTGGTACATTACATTTCTCATATCGAAATTAGATCTTCTTGTCACATTCCCCACATCTAAATTGATTTTCTTCCTATATTACAACCGTCGAAATTATTTTTGTAACATTCATGAGAATGCCCTTGTTGCGTTTCATTTAGGTAGTTATTAAAACACCTTTTCAAAGAAATGTCCTAGAACGTCCCATTTTCAAGTATCTGCTGCTCCTTTATATAATAAGCTCATTGAAACTATTTGTACCTGACTTTGGAATGGACAATGTAGGAATTACCACAAAACCATAGAGGGTGTATTTCCACAGTATTATACGAACCTTTAAGGGCAGCTTTATTGTTTTCTATAATTTAATTTGTTTCTGTCTCGTTTGCAGTACAGTCAAGTATTTAAGTCCATTTTATATAAAATGGAAAGTTCTAATCGTCGATTTTACAAAAATCTATCGGATAAGTTTTGTTATATATGCGAACGATTTATTTTAGTCACAAGCTAGATCTAAATCCGAGAAAGACAAAAATGCCTATATTTTATAAGTGCCAAATTGGAGATCAAGATAAAAATTGGCCTCCTCATGTTTGAGGTGTGAGTTGTCACATAAATTTAGTGCAGTGGATGCATAGCAATAAACATTTTATGCCGTTTGCTGTTCCTAAGGTGTGGAGAAAACCTATTGACCATATAAGTGATTGCTACATTTGTATAACTAAAACAGAAGAGATTTCAAAAATCAAATGGACAAAATTCAGTATCCAAATTTGCCTTCTGCACTTAGGCCATTTCCTTATAGCTAGGAACTACCGGTACCGATTGCGCCTTTAAACCTGGACAACATGTTTCCCGTTAAATCTAATTCTTCATAAAGATCTGATCCACAACTTCCTGAAAACACCAGTTGTGACCCAACATTTTTAACAAATACCAGTGAACTTCACTTAATTACTCAGAATGAATTAAATGATTTGGTACGTGACTTGGGATGATCAAAACAAAAATCGGAATTTCTTGGTTTCAGGCTTCAACAGTGGAACCTGTTGGATAAAAATGCAACTTATTCACTTTATCGAAATGGAATGTAACATTTTCAAGTTTTTATTAAAAGGAAGGATCGCTTTATGTCTATTGTGATATTGATGGTATAATGAATTAGCTTAATATGGAACATGTACCTTCCGAGTGGCGTCTTCTCTCAGATTCGTCGAAAAACAGCCTAAAAGCAGAACCCATCTATTCCTTTAGCCCATTCAGTGACAATGAAAGAAACCTATGACAACTTAGCAACCGTACTAAATCGCTTTAAATGTGAACAGGATCAGTGTGATATTTGTGGGGATTTGAAAGTGTATCGTACTAGTATATTGCTAGGACTTCAAGGGGTTTTACAAATATTGCTATTCTCTTGTCTATGGGACAGTAGGGCAACCGAAGAGCATTACAATAAGAAAGATTGGCTTCATAGAACTTCTTTTAAACCTGATACTTCAAAACATAAAATATGCCCCCCTTATTCACCTAAAAAAGGTGGTTCTTCCGCCTCTCCTTATTCAGCTTGGACTAATGAAAAACTTTGTTAAAGCCACGGGCAAAGAAGGTAATGGTTTCAAGTACCTAAAAGAAATATTACCTCAATTAAGTGATACAAAACTAAAAGAAGGCATATATATATTGGACCTCAAATAATGAATATTTTACGTGATTTCCGTTTTCAAGAAAAATGAAATGAAAAGAAAATGGCAGCTTGGAAGTGTTTTGTAGATGTAGTAAAAGGATTTCTGGACAACTAAAAACTATAAAAACCTCATAGATGGACTCTTCAAAGCCTTTGAAATACTAGGGTGTGCATATGCTTAAAATGCATTTTTTACTTTAGCGACGATCAAGCAGTGAAGTATTACCAGGATATTAAGACACTGGAGGCAAGATACCAAAGACGTTGGAACCCATCTATGATGGGCAACTACTGCTGATGTTTTCGCTGAATGACATTTCATGTAATATATTTTGTTCACATAATCCTCAGTAATGCCTTTGCATAGATTTAACATATTTATATTAAATAAATATTAGATTGTAATTTTGATATATTGATTATAATATTGATTGTCGGATTCACGACTACAAAATAATTCATATATATCTATTTTCATCAATGTTACTCCAAAAAAGTTTAAATTTGTTGACCTGTGTTATTAGATGGCTTATTCCATCGAACTTTAAGTGAGCATTTTTATGCGAATTTCGCTTGGATGGGCCTCTTTTAAGATCCATCTGATTTGATTCCAATGCAGGAAACATTCCTGCAATCTGTCTTCTAAACTCCAATTGGTTCAAATTGTCCCGATGAAGATGCCACGCAGTGTGAATGGCCATAACCACGCATTGTGCAAACAGGAGAAAATAATGCTTACTCTCTCTAATGGAGACTCTATATAAACTTACATGCATGTTCTGGTCTACCCTGTCTACATCATCAATGAAGGTATTGTGCTATTTTACAATATTGAGGATAGCGCTTGACCAGAGGAAAAATTAGCGTAAAATTAGATGCAATAGTGGTGATGTTATTATCGTTTCATCGACATACAATGTCATCATTTATATTTTCAGGGTGGAAAGTATTATTTCACCTGGAGGAATAGGTATTTCGTAGGAATTTTCTACCTCCTCAAGTAGCTCGCGTGTAATACTACGTAACATAGGATATCTCACTAGCGTTCTTTTAAAATGACGGCACCATTTAGCCACTTAACCTGTACTGTTATAACATATGAGGTTTTATATAATTTATATAATGCAATTATATTCTAATAGTATCTGAATAATATGCCTAATGGAACTTTACATATATAGATAAGTAAATGGGTTTACTTCCAATAATTCATAATCTTTGTTCGTAAAAAAAAGTTTAAAAATACGTTTTAAAACTCACAAAACTCTAACTCAAATAGAATCAAAACACAAGTGAAATAATTTGATGTTTATGACTCGATACTTATCGCGACATCTATAAAAAGTAGACAAGGCTCACTCAAGTAACTTGTAAATCGAAATTCATTTTTAAATGATCTTAGTAACATCTGGGTTAGCTTTTTTATTTACTATATTTTATATTCTCAGTTGAGCAAGACATCGTTGTGTTGACGCTGTTTTTCAGAGTTTTCCAGTGTTTGCAATATAAATGTCATCGATAGACTGCTTTAATTACGTCAATACATTGTGTCAATTGGCCATGGAAATAAATACGATACGGTTCTACAACAGTTGAAAAACATTCTCCACCAAGCACACTTCTTCTGGCTTAATGGGTTTGTGAACAAACAAAACTGGAGTTTTGAATTCAGAATTCAGAATTACCTTGTCTTCCTCAGAAAGTCACTGAATGGTGCATTTTTTCTGGACTGAAAGCGTGACCTTATACTATTTAGGATTGGACCTTATTATTTTTAAAGACCATGATGAAATAGTGTTAACGGTGAACGCTAAGAAATATGCTATGAGAATAGAGTTGGCCTGAACTAGTAAATATAGATGAATAATGCTATTCCAAAAGAAACCAGGCGACAAAATCTAATTTTTCAAATTATTGGCACCAAGCGACTTCTTTTACATTGTTTTAGTTAGCCCAAAAAGATGCAACCGCCAGATGGAATACGGCGACCTCTGTTGACAAAAGGACCAAACAATTTCCTTTCAGATATTTATGAACTTCGCTTGATTCATTCTGAATCTCTAATTTTTTGATGATTGCGTGCAAAAAAGGTTACGTCTGTGTGCTTGAGGGTTTAGTGCTGTGATTAAAATCTTTAAAATAAGAAACAATGAGTCATAGGAATAAAAAAAGTCCTTGAATTAAAAAATGTCCTTTTTCCATGGCCCTGAAAGCATGACTTTGGAATCTCAGAATGAAATCTCAGAAGAAAATTCCCTGGTCAGACATTTAAAACACAAAAACTAATAAAAGATTCAAACCAAATACACTATACAGTAAAAGGTAAACTTGTTGAGCAAAAAACATTAATTGATTTCCGCACATTTACAACATTCATTTGCCCGCTAAAATGTAATAAAAAAATTTCGGCTTCCGAGCGAAAAAAACTTTTTTCTAAATTTTGGCAATTGCAATCGTACAACACTCAAACAGGGTTTATCTGCGGTAGAATAAAATAGCAAGGTATCAAGAGAAAGAGAAATCGGGAAAGTAATAAAAGAAAAATGACTCGCACTTATCAACTTAGTAACAAAACTGTTTGCAGACATTTCGATACTAAAATTTTTCAAATAGCAACTAAAAGAATCGATACAGATCTGAAAAAGATTTCCATAGGGAATCTTATAGATGAGAGAGGAAAATCAGGTGCTAGAGTCAGTAAACCTTTTCTGAAGAAACTATAAATGCAGTAAAGTATCATAGTGCAAAATTCCCCACATACATTTCCCATTACTCGCGAAGTCAAACTGAGTGTAAGTTTTTAGCTTCGGATTTAGCACTACATAAAATGTGTCATATTCAAGTAACAAAAACATTTCTATGAACATTTTAATCTAAGAAGAAAACTATCGAAACATATGTGATGAATTTCATATTAAAATAAAAAATACATTGGACGATGAAACAAAAACACATCACACTCATTTACATAACGAACATCTACCGACTGCGAAACTAGCTCGAAAAATGATGAAAGAGGATATGGAAAGAGCAACCAAGAGTCCAACCTTTAAAGCGGTAACTAATGATCTGCAGAAAGTAATAGGTCTGCCCAAAATACCAACAAACATTGTGTATTATAAAAGGCAATTTTCATTATACAATAAAGGGGTATATACCGGGTCTTCTAACACACCATATTTGTTCTAGTGGAAAGAAGGAATTAGAACTTTTAGATTCCAGTAGAGGGGCGCAAGAAGCCTGAAATTCATTGAGGAACATTTGCCTCCTTATTCAAAGGAATTCGTGTATGGCCTGACTCATGTGGCGGGCAGAATAGAAACATTAAGATTGTATTAATTCTTAAAGCCGTTTTAGGATCTCATAAATCATTAAAATATATTTATTTCAAGTTTCTCATGCCTGGCCACAGTTGTGTTTCCAGTGACATAGAATTCGATTAAATAGAGAGAGCCCTAAAATATCAGAGCAGAGTGTGTACTTTGAATGAATATAAGCAAATAATCACAAATTGCTCTGGAAAAAGCATTATGTGTGAAATAAAAAAAGATAATTTTCTGAATACAGAGGACAGAGAAAAATACATTGTGAATCGAAAGACCGATTTAAATCGAAAGACCGAAAAAATTAACTGGCTGAAGGCAAAGGTAATAAAAATTAATAAGGATAGTCCATATATGTTTGAAGAACATTCAAAAAGAGGAATAATATATTTATATATATATATATATATATATATATATATATATATATATATATATATATATATATATATATATATATATATATATAATAAATAATAATATAGAGAGAAAAATTTACAGAAACAATTGAGAGGAAGAAAGCCTTAGAGTTGTGTTTTGTTGTGCCAAAACTGAAAATATTGTATCCAAGAGGCAAATTGTATAAAAAAGACAAAAAACTTGCTAATATTAATAGTTTAATATCACTTGATCCAGCAGACGTTAGAAGCTCCTATGAAAGCATTCAATCAAGCCACTTCGAAAATGATGTGGACAGATTTGGACGAATTGTGGACTTTGAAATAGAAGACATCAGCGACGATGTATAAACATAATATACGTAATAACTGCTATAATTAGTAAATTCATTTCGAGTTAAGTAAACTCAATTATTGTACCTCTTAAATATATAAATAATAATGAAAAGACAAGTTTCATTTGTAGCAAATTTCCAAAAAGAGCCAAGCGCCAAAATGGTCAAAAGTTTATTTTGGCAAAAAAATTTCATTTTGACATGAAATAAAACCCGAAAATATAGCGTCTTATCCATTGTTGGTATTTTGATAATAACTAATATTTTTACAAAAGAGTAAAAATGTCGCATTGTTCCTACTGGTGGTATAACATTATCCAGATATAAACAATGTCTTATTTCAAGAAAATGGTGTAACTTGCCACACATTGCGCCGGATAATTGATTTTCATTGCAAAAAAGAATTTTCTGGAGCGTTATTTTGTGAAATGGTAATGTAAACTGGCCACAAAAATTATACGATCTCACACCCTTGGATTATATTTTTTGGGTTATGTTAAATCTCAGGTTTACCTCGAATAATTCTTGATCTTAAATGAAACATTCAGACCACCATTGAAAATATACCACGCGATATGTGTAAACGTAAATAACCGAATTGCATTCCACCAGACGAAGCCGAGACAGTCCAAAGACATTCAAAGGACAATATTTTCAAAACGTAATGCTATTGTGTGTTTGTACTGATAATTGTGCCTCATTTAAAAGTTCTAACATCCTTATTGGAAAACTCTTCATATGGTAGACTAAAAAGTCAAACTTTTCCGATAGATGGCGGTGCGATTGTAAAGGTGATTATATTTCTAAAAAGTCACTTTTTTTTTTAGTAAGCCTATAAGAATTTCAAGCCGCTATGATCTTTCTGTTCGAGCCCCATTCAACCCTTTCGTTGGGGGCACATGTTTCGTCTCTTGGTGTTCAAATTCGTTAGGATAGCGACCCGTCAAGAATATGGAGATTCTACCCACTTGTTCGTTAGGCAAAAGGAGAGTTAGGCAAATAACTTCATTTTTTTTAGATAAAATTTCGAACATTAAAATTACAAACTAAAATTTAACGGTTAGTTTTGACGTGGTGAGTTTATTTACTAATGTACCAGTTGATCAATCACTTTTAATAGTTAGAAAGAGATTAGAACATGACACAACATTAAAAGACCGCACTAAACTAAACATAAATACAATTTTGGAATTATTAACTCTGTGATTAAAAACCACATATTTTCAATTAGAAAATGATTATTATCGACAAAATTTCGGAATGGCAATGGGTTCTTCTCTTTCTCCTTTGATGAGTAATATCTTTATGGAGGAACTGGGGAATGGCATATTAAATAAATCTCTTAAGAAGCCATTAATATGGCTTAGGTATGTTGACGATATTTTTGCTATATGGCAACATAGCATTGACGATCTAAATATTTTTTTACAAGATATAAATTCTCGAGAGTCTACAATTAAGTTTACTTTAGAGATGGAGAAGGAGAATAAATTGCCATTCCTCGACACTTTAATAATAAAACAAAACAACACATTAAAAACTACAGTTTACAGAAAGCCTACAAACACAGATAGGTATCTCAATTTCTTTTCAAATCGCTCAAAATCGGTCAAAATATGAGTAATTAAAAGTTTATATGACAGAGCAAAACTTGTTTGTACCGACTGTGATACACTACAAAAAGAAACAAATCACATAAAAGACATTTTAATAAAAAACAATTACCCAAAAATTTTTATAGATAAATCGCTTAAAAATTTTGATACTAGACAAAACAGACAAGTTAATAATAACAATAATAATAACTCTCAAACAATTAACCTCACTATTCCTTATATCCGCGGTATTTCTGACACAATTAAAAGAGTAGGAAATAAATACAACATAAGAACGACATTTAAAACAAAAAATACTCTTAGATCTCTATTAACAAAGACTAAACCAAACAATATACAACAAAATACCAAAAATGTGATTTATAAAATCCCCTGCGAATGTGGCAAATTCTATATAGGTGAGACATCTAGACCGTTAGATGTTAGAGTTAGAGTAAAAAACCTTCTTAGAAAGGGCGATTTTAAATGAAATCTAGAATTTGTCAACACGCATGGGAATCGGGTCATAAAATCAATTGGAATAATTCCAAAACGGTATTAAAAGAATCGGTAACAAAATACAGAAGATTAAAAGAAACCGCTATAATTAATTTAAATAAAAATAACTGTATTGCTATGCCTTCGGTAGATTTAAATTCAATATAGTTCCCGATTCTAAAGAATACAATTAAACACATTTAAATATTTGAATACACAATCAGTACAATAAACAATCACACAGTAAACATTACCTATATATATATATTTTGGTAGTATGTCACTGTCATGAAAATCTATTGTTGTCAATGTAAGTATCGTTGACATATACAAAAAAATATATTTACTTTCACTCGTTACTTTATATATTACCAATTAATATAATTTATTTTTTAGTTTAGTTTTGAAAACGGGGGGAGAGTACCCTCCGGAATGTTAACGTTAAAAGTTTGTAAAATGTTTTATAACATTTTTATATCTTTAAAATTTTGTTCGTTAGGCAAATTTATTACAAAAATAAAAAGAATCACTGAGAAATTTGCCTCCGTTTGGTTTTTTGTTTTTACCCAGTGAATCTTTCTTTAAATAAGAACAGGTATTTTTGATATTTTTTGAGTTTTCGATAGTGGCGAAAAACTCAAATAAAGGAAAGAAATATATGAACAGCCACAATCATTCAGACATTGCATATAAGCAGTGTTCGATTTCTTTGGACTGCATTCAATGAGACAACAGTAGCCTGGTATTATACACCCAAATCGTTGTAACCGTTGTTACTTTGCGTAAATGCGTGAGGATGGCACGGTGTGTAGGGAGCGTAGGGAAATGTTAGAAGTTATCAGAAAATGTTATTCAAATAATATATATATATATATATATATATATATATATATATATATATATATATATATATATATATATATATATATATATATATATATATATATATATATATATATATATATATATATATATATATATATATATATATATATATGAAGTGACAAATGCCATAGAAGCGATGAAGAATGGAAAGGCTCCAGGAAAGGAGAATGTAACGATTAAAATGTTAAAAGTTGGTGGTCAAACTTTACATAAAATACTGGCTAAATTGTACTCAAAATGCCTCAACGATCAAAAAATATCCAGTCTATGGAAAAATGCTGCAGTGATTCTTCTTCATAAAAAGGAGCACAGGAATATTTAAAAAACTTCCGCCCAATAAACCTCCTATCAGTGTTATAACTAGTGTTATCTATCAATTTTTCTGAAAGCTTATCATTTTTCTATATATATGGACATATATCATATATATTTAAATATCATACCGTTTCTCCGGAGGTTCAAATGCAAATTTCCTTTTAATATTAAAATCAAATATCGTGGGATCAGTTTTTCTAACATTGTTAACACAATAGCAACTACAGACCAGTGAATGTTTTGAGGGTTCCCGATCTTGTCGTCTAGAAGTTACGTAATCATTTTTATAGGTCCATGCCATCTTATAAATATTTAATATTACCTCACAAGATTTAACCATTTATTTCGCTCAGTTGAATCGACAGGAAATGTAAAAGATCTACAATTTTTTTATTCACTGTAATGTTTATAGTCTAGAACAAAACATATCACCATTTTTAACTAAAACAGAAACACCAATATTGTCATTACAATATATATAATAGATTTTGTAAAAAAAAACAACTTACCAATAATAAATTCAAGAAAATATATCTGAAAATCCTCACAAAAACTGAAATTTGCTAAAACTTGCTTAAAAATTGCTTATTAAACTTAGGTAGAAAACTCGTCAGACTTAGGTATGCCATAGTATGGCAAATCATTATGGAATATTTAATAGAGCAAGGCTTGTCCATTGCACCAAACTTATAGAGCACTTTGTGAATTCTATGGTGCATATAATAGCCCAACCGATCGATGTATTCGCCGAATTATCTATAAATAACGAACGCATTTCACGCTGCTCGATATTAAAATAAAAACAAGACAAAAAAGTGTGTGTTCCGAAGAAAATATCGCCGCTGATAAAGATCCAAATTTATCAATTCGTCGCCGTTCGTAGGAAGTTGGGCCTTGTTATTCGACTACGTGAAATATTTTGCATAAAGATCATGATCTGGAGCCTTACAAGACCCAGCAAAACTATCGTTTGCGTCGTACATTAGGTGAATGGGCTCAAATCATTTTTAACTTGACCCGGAATTTAACCGCAAAATTTTGTTCATCGACGAATCTCATTTTAGACTAAATGGTAACTTAAATTAAAAAAAAATGCCGGATTTGGAATTAAAACAATCCGCAGATGATCTAATACTAACTAATGATCAATTACCGTTGTATCTAGAAAAATGCATCGTATGGTGCAGATTGTACGCCGGTGGCATCATTGGGCCGTATTTCTTTATAAATCAAGCTGAAAACCACGTTACCATTAATGGTGATCTTTACAGAATCATGAACAATGATTATTTAATTCCAAATTTGAATGGTATTGACCTAAAGGAGATATGGTCCCAACAGGATAGCTCCACACGTTATACAATCAAGGCAACCGTGGATTTATGGAAGGAACAATTCGTTGAGAAAATTATTTAGAAAAACTGATTTGTTAATTACCGTCTTAAGATTATTTTCTTTGTGGTGAAGTTAAATATTTGGTCTATGCCGGTAAACCAGCAACTATTGATGCCTTGGAAAATAACATAACCCGGACAATTGGGGACATAATACCCCAATAGCTTTAAAAAGTGGTTGGAAATTGGATTAACATTTGTCAGAAATTGTTTTCAATCATTAATGCCATTAAATGTTATTTCACATGAAAAAATTGTTTCAAGGCATGTAATTTAATTGTTGTTTTAGTTGAATTTAAAGTTCGGACGAACTAAAAAAATCATCCTATAGTTAAACTGTACAAAACAACAGAATTGAACATAAAAAGCAAGAACATTTTAAAAAGCGATTCCGAGAGTTTCTAAGCTAACTCATGTTTTAATTCAGCTTCCCATTTGTTCACCATTAAAAATGAAGGTGAACAATACTTTACAGCGAAATCTAACTCTTGTATGTCCAATGGAGTTAAACCCCTTATGACAAAGTAAAGGGTGTCTCAGAATGTTTTTTGTTTTTGATACTTAAAAAATAAAACATCAAAATTAATTCAAACTTGTTTAATTGCTTTTAAATTACAGAGTAGTATTTCAATTTTAATTTATAAAAAACAACCATTTGTAAAAGCGCACTATCCGCTTCTTCACACTAATTTAGCGTGGAACTGAAATTTTATCACTCGCTGGAGTGTTAAATCACACAGTTTATTTTTTTTTTAGTTTATTGGTTAAAACCTTACTTTTTAAGTAGACCCATAGGAAAAATCATCAGATGTTAAATCTGGACTTCTCAGTGTCCAGTTGATGTCCCCTCAGCTCACTCTTTCAAAGGACAAATCGTAAAGAGCTTCTAAAGAATCATTCGTGACGTGGGAATCTTATTGGAAAAATTTATTGCGGTTGTAGCCAATCGAGTTTTTCATTTCTGGAGCCAAAAAAGTCCCGATCATATGTCAATAACGATCGAAATTAACAGTCTGAGCGCGATCACGGTTATTCTCAAAAAAGTAGGGGCCGATAATTCATCCGCAGGATATGACAACCTTGGGCGAATATAATGGTTTCTAGTGCAGTTCCAGCGGATTATCAGGAGCAATTATCAAAAGCAAATATTTGCAATTTTATTTATTCACGTGGCCTTTGACGTTTAAATTCAATTCATCAGAAAACCATATGTTATTAAAGCTCCAAAAATGATTTTCCATTGTCCTGCAGAAATTAACTCATTTAGTTGGATCATCGGGCTTCATCTCTTGTATAACAACAATTTTGTAGGGGTGGAAATGTAAATCTTTGCAAATAATGCGATGAATCGTGGATCTCTCCAAATGTAAAAAAGCTGCACGGAGTCACAGAAACTGTCGTGATCGTCTCTAAATGACTGGCGAACGCGATCAACGTTGGTGCTCACTCTTGATGTCCTTTTACGCCCAGTTGATTTATCCGGCATTGTGTTTCCAGTCTCCCCAAACTTGCGCACTCATTACTTGATTAAATTCGTACTTGGGACATTTCTCATTGTTGCGTGTGGATCATAAGAAATCTATTATTTCTAGGCTTAAATTGACCCACCGGTTCGATAATAAAAAACTGGAGTTAATGTACTATTATACGTTTTACTTATGCCAGACACGCACTTTTTAAATACAATCGCAATAACATTAAAAAGGGTGTACAATCAAAAACTGATTTACGGCTTCTATTTTTTTTACAGATTTCTTTCCTGACAGCGTATCATAGCTTCTAAGATCTTAGGCGAAAATGCCAGCTGTGTGGCGGATGTTAGAGTCCGCAAATTATATCAAACAAAAACATCTACCATAGAGTAGTACGTAGTTAGCAATAAATAATACTTCCTGACCAAATTAAATTTACGAGGGACATTTGTAACGTAATGTCTCTAACATTCTACCACCTGAGGCACGTTTAGATCTATCTACAAGTGGCTCACAACTCAGAAATAACAAAATCTAGATACAAAAATAAAATACCAAAGTAAAATTCCAACACAGTAAAGGAAAACACTCAAAGCGAAACCTTTTTTGGCACTTTAACCTTACGTCCACTTCGCGTCATGACAATTTTCACTTCGGGTGCACTTGCCGCGCACTCCTTACTTGTAGTGGTTTCCTCGTTGATATCCATGGTCCTACCCAACGCCTTCTCGTCGAGTGTGGATCGGGGTTGCTGCTGATCTTCAACCACGTCCAGACACTCCAGAGGACAAACACGTTTTACAGGTCCCAGAAATTGGAACCTTGCCGTGACTACCCTAACTAAATGAACCTGACCATTCTTCCCCGGAAGGAGCTCGCCGATAAAACCAAGTAGCCAATTGACCTATCGTTCTCGGTCGTTTTTCACAAAGACCAAACAAATCACCCAACTTAACTGGTCTAGGAACAACTTTCTTCTAGAATAACTTCAGTTCGCCTAAGTACTCAAAGCAAGATCTGCGTCGCAAGTCTTCCAATAGATTGTGCCTGTATGATAATACTTTTCGGAGGGTTACACCATCAATAGCATCATAGTCGGGAACTCCGCTCTCCACCAGATCTCTTAAAAACATCGCAAGAGGCAGTGCTGTTAAGTCATTAACATCATTGGATACGTAGGTCAGCGGTCTCGAGTTTATCACGGACTTACAATCAGTAAGGACCATGGACAAACCCAGGACCGGCCCAATATTTTCAATAACAACTGCTTAAGCAATCCCACAAGACGTTCCCAGAACCCACCTCACCAGGCAGCGGTAGGTAGATTAAAACACCACTAATTTCCTCGATTTTCCGAAAGTCCAATCACTTATTAGTACCAACGAAATTTGTCCCATTATCACTGTACAGAGTCCTTGGACGTCCGCGTCTTGCTACGAATCTTCGCAAAGCCATCACAAATGTTCAACCGGCAATGATGTACAAAGTTCAAGCTGAATCACGCGATATACCGCACATGTAAAAAGACAAATCGAGGCCTTTTCCCCCCGTCCTCAGATACATGGGGCCCGCAAAGTCCACGCCAGTAATTTCGAAAACCTCACGAACATTGCGAACACATTGCATCGCGAACACGAACGGGTAAAGGGGGCGCACTTAATTCAAAAGGCTTGGCATTATGTCTTTTGCAGACAATACATACAGACCGAGCTGCCTTAATTACTCGCCAACCTCCCAATATCCAATAGTTTTCTCGTAGAATATTTATTAATCCTTGTATTCCTACGGCAAGACAAAATGTGTTGTCGAAGTACAAGCTTATGGATTTAGAGATGCTTTGGAGGTAATACGATCGGAAAACAGAACTGTTCTGTATCCTGTCTACCACTAACCCGCGATTTCAAGCGGATTAAACCATATTTAGCTCTGAAAGGATTCAGACCAGAAGATGATTCCTTTTGTACCAGCATCAGGACAAATATTTCAGCTTTATCTAGTTCTTCAGCTGTTAGTTCACCCCTATTTTTCGCCTCTGGATTCTAAGCATTGTGCGTAGAACGATTGATCCAGGCGCACATACGTATGGTTTTGAGGTAATTAGAGAACTAGTTGAGATGCCAATCGTCAGAACTCATCTTCTTTAGATTTCTAAGCAGCGTAGTCAGTATTGTTTGCCTTTTCTCGTGATCAACTTCTTCCGCGCATTATGGTTATGGTCGTCTGGTGGATAAGACAAAACATCTCGAAGAAGCCAACTGGATCCTCCCACCATCTGGATACTAATAACTGTTTAGAGGAGCAACCGCGGGATGGGAGATCCGCCAGATTCAGAACACCAGGAACACCAAAAGTAAGTATCAACATCTTTTTCAAGGTTCTCTTTAACATTCGTATATAACCGCACCGCAATTACCGCAGCCATCAGTTCGAATCGAGGGACTGATAATTTTCTTAGAGGAGCTACTCTTGACTTTGCTGCTAACAATCGCATGGAAACGTCTCCATTCCGAATTCCTCGTAAAAATACATCAGCTGAAAAAGTTTCTTTGCTAGCGTCACAAAAAAACAAGAAGAGTCCATTCACAAGGGCCTTCAGGTCCATCGTTTATCCATTTTAGAATATTAATTTTGGATGCATATTTTAGACTTTTAAACCAATTCTGGAATGTATTCTCCATCACAGGATCTATGGTTGCAACCCATTATAAATCCTTCTGCTATGTCGCTTCGATAGTAGAGTAGTTGGGCATGTAAAACCTATTGGGTCAAAGATTCGTTGTGATAGCGATGCATTAATATTTTAGTAACCGGACGGCTAAACAGTTCTTCTTCATTGTTCCCAAAGATTTCCTGACTTATGTTAAGAGTATCATCACTGGGGTCCCACATAAGTCCAGGTACAGCCGTAGATTTGTAACTACCTTCATCTTGCATTTGATTAGAATGCTCCCACCCTCTAAGATCAAACTTGCCCTCAGTCATGAGCATATTAGAATCTCGAATAAATAAGTTCAGCTCATCTTCGTTCGCAATGCTCGTGATGCAATTATGTAGTTCAGACAAATGATATTATATCGTCGCTGCAGGACAGGAACAGAAATGGACTGCTACTGATGCCAAACACTACACGGCGATGACGATAAACTTTTTTGTTCCCATCACTATCTATCCGTAGAAAACGTAGGACATCTCTTTCGAACTTATTCATACTAATTTGCAAAAAGGCTCTGCGAATATCACAGATTACCCCTATTCTGTTTTCTCTAAATCTGATTAAAACTGCGGGAATCATTTCTATTGCGTTTAAACCCTTTTCCAAACATTGATTTCAAGGTATCTCCCTTTCTTTAGCAGAAACATCGAAAACTGGTCTTACTTTGGTAGTTGCATGGCTTTCTTTTATAACCGCCCTATGAGGCAGATAGTGGGCCGCGTTATTCGGTTGCTGCTCTACAACTTCCTCGGTAATGTCCTCCTCTAACCATTCCTTGATTAATTGGCTATATTAATCATACCACCCATAATTTTTCAGATTTTGGATGAGACAGTTCAGCCAGGCGAGACGATTCTATCCAGTCTCACCTAGGCAATATCATAGTTACTGGCAATGCCGGACAACCGCCATGAACATAACCGCCATGACATAACGCCCTTCGGAATTTACAGAAACTGTTTGTAAAAAATATCTTTAAAATATGTCTTTAGCCGCCATGGTCAGCACTTCCCGATTTTTCTTCTCGGTTGAATCGGTAATCCCTAAAACAGCTAATTCCCAAAGGTCTACAATTGAGGCGGTCTTCACAAAAAGAGAGATAGAAGTTATAGTGGAACTAGGTGGTTTGTTCAAAGGAATCTTCCCTATTAAGGTCCAACCTAATAGAGTTTCCATAGCAACCAATCCACACGCCAGAACATGTCTTCTACTAATATACAGTTTACCTGTTATATCTGCTCCGATCAGTGATTCAACGGGAGCCGGATCGCCTGAATCTGATATCCGAATATTCAAGACATCTTATAGTTTACTCCAGGGCCTTGCAAAAATTGGATCTATGTCGGTACAAATGACAGTCTGGTGGAATGCTTCGAATGTGTAGCTGTAACTATTATTCTTAAGTCTGACATCGTAGCACTCGTGCTGCTGTATCATTTCAGTTCCTCCAAAGAGTCCGTGGACAACATTTAGCTGACGTTTGGAAGTATAACCTAAAATTTGAGCCGTAGATTTTAAAATGTACGTCTTTTGGGTCCCGGTATCGAACAAAGCACGTATAATTCGCGAACGCTTCGTCCCAACCGCTTCTACCGCAGCGTCTGCATGAAGACGTGTATATTGGCACTGTCTGGCAAGTACTTGATCACTGCTAGAACTGTTATGTTTCCCATTATCTTTAACTGCAGTTTATTATCGTTTTTTATATTTGTTGATAAATCGGGACACATTAAGGCTACATGTGATTTACTGCATACAATACATTTTAGTCTTCCAAGGCACTTTGGAGATAGATCTATTCTCAGACATTTAAAGACATTGACAACTTTTGAGCTCTAAAACAACTGGCGCTTTCGTGGACATTTAAACAAAAAATGCATTGCTCATTATTGCGATCTAATAAGGTTAAAGCCGTGGGAACACTAGAATCAAGCTAGTGAAACATGTTGCTCATTTTTGACCTCGTTTTTCAAAAACAACTTGAGACATTTGAAGCGTTTTTCTATCGTAAATTCCCCATCGGTATCTAAGTTATCTCGAAAAGTAATCACCGAAGGCAAATGTTGCCAAACGCATACTAAATCCGGTTGAAAACACGATTCAATTAATAGAAACAGTATTAATGGAAACAGGCCGAATATTTATCTGATGTAATGCCCAGTATTTTCAGAACACGTAGCTATATTTCAATCTTATCGTAAAGTAATGATAGATCTATTTTCTTACCCGTCGTACCATTGCTCAAAATTAATGTCGTCTTAAATTGAACTTCTTAAAGTTGCGCCTGCCTGCACTGACTCTGGCGTTATTACCTTCAGACAATGAAGAACTTACCTCGTTGGCCACCGTTTGCATATCCAGCACCCCTCACAGCAAATGTTTACTTTGTTAAATCTCCTTTCGTGGACCTCATTGCCTTCCATCTCGGTCAACAGCCCGTCAAGCCTGTGATCTTTGGATATAAAACTAGGAAGGAGCTTTGTCTATATTTATGCACGTATAAATGAAGATGTAAACGGCCATATTGAAACACCACAGATGACTCAATGTTTTGGAAGTTTGGTAGTTGGTTTGGTATTGGTATCAACAATAAGAGCCGAATAAGTGTACTGGAATACTCTTGTGTAGAGAGAGAGAGAAGTAAGGTAAACACAAAATATGGTTAATTGTGTCTATTGTGGTTGTTCCCTAAAACGAAAAAGTCTAAATTCAGGAATAGCAAGTGCTTTAAATTCTAAATTTATCAATTATTTAGAAATAAAAACGTATTTTGTTTGAATGAAATTTTAAGGTTATAAAGCCAACATATCGCCTGATATGCATAGGCGTAGTCAAATCGATTTAGATAAAATAATATAATTATAATGTTATTTAAGATAGTGATTATGTTTTTTTAGAACTTAATTTTTTAACGTATGTTCTAAAATGTTTAGTTTTCTGAGATATTGGGCATTAAAAATTCAAATCGTTTTTTATTTTTCGTTTGTTACATATAAAACATGTTACTTTATTCATATAAAGAAACTTTTAAAATATAACTAATAATACAGTGTTACGTTTTTCTTCAGAAATTATTGTAAGAGAATTGAGAGTATTGTAAGAGAAGTAATTGTTGTAAGAAAGTATTGTAAATATTACTTCTATTTTGATTTGGATTTCATCTTTTTTTAAGATTTTCCAAAAATCCAAATAGAATAGAACACAGTGGATTAATTTTATTAAAAAGCCAGACTTTATTCCAAACCGCAGTAGGTTTTTATGTTCCCATCATTTTGCTGATGATTGTTTTGATAGAACATCTAAGGTAACAGTGAGACTACTACCAAATGCTGTTCCAACAATTGAAGTAGACCGTTTAAAATATATAATTTTTTTTAATTTATCATTTTGATAAACATCTTTTATAACATTAACTCTTGAAAGTTAGTTATTTTTTGGTTTTTGTGAAAAATTAGTTTATTCTCGAGTTTATATCTAACACTTTAGTTTATTAACTATTTACAATACAAGTATTAATTATATTTGTAAAAATACTGTAGTAGATAAAAATATCATACACAAAGTTAAAATACTAAAATACTAAATCAAAGTACATATACAAAGTTAATTTTGTTTAAGGGGTTTTTAATACTGATCAACTAAATACAGAAAGGATATATGTATTTTAATAATAAATAATTTAGTGAATAGTACGGCTTTTTATTTTATTTACAAATTTATATACCTAATTTAAATATGAACATCAAGTCGGTGCAAGATGCAACTGATTACCTAACCAATTTTTGGAAATGATATGATTTTATGATAGGAGATTCCCATTTCTTAATAATTTATTGTCGTACTGGCCACATACAAAAAAAAACACTTTACCCTTTGAAAAAATAGATTTTTTTAAATTAATTAAAATTTTTACATTCTCTGTCGTATCTAGTAAGTCTTCATTAATTTAATACAATAACGATAATTATAGAATAATTTGGTGTTTTAAACAACTGTAAACTTTTATCAGTTACTTTTTATATTCATACTGCCCTACGCCACTGCCAAACCGGAAACATTACTCGGCCATATACCATTCTGGTTCCAGCTACCATTCTGGTTCCACTTACAGAATCATATGCTCTTTCTTGTAGTTTTATATTCAAAGCATTTGACATCACTCCACCCCCCCTCTCTATCTGTGTTTGGCGCGTAGCAGTCAAAACAAAAACGAAAAACATTCTGACACACCCGTTACTTTGTAACAATAAATAAGCCTAGTTTAATATCTAAATGTCCACTATATTTAAAATTGTATGTATAACAATTGCTTTTAAACACAATGTCCTTTTCAAATGCAAACTATCTTAAATAGTTTGTGTTTGAAATAGACACTCTGTGTCGAAACACCGGTTACATATACAATTTTAAATATAGTGAAAATTTTAGATATTAATCTTTGATTATTTATTTAAAATAAATTTCTATCAAGTATCGGCTACATGAGTTACAAGTTAACTTGTAACAGCTCAAATTTCAAGTTTAAACACTCTTCAGAAAATATCAAAATATGTAAACCACAAACAATCAATAAATGTTATCTAACAGATCATATATTCTGTCAAAAAAGTACCGAGAATTATGCAATAAAACCCAAAATATTTATTATTTATTCAAATTTATTGTATCGCATTCAAAGTAAGCCCCTTCCGAAATAATGCGCCAACGAATAATTCAACGAATTATCCAATATGCCAACGAATAATCCAAAAGTCAAATCATTTTTGAAACACATTTTCCGGAATCGACTTCAGTTCTCGCCGCAAATTCTCTTTTATGTCTTTCATCGACTGAAAACGGGTGCTTCGAAGTGGTAATTTGAGTTTCGGTAAGAGAAAGGTTGTTCGATGGTATTTGTTGAGTTTTTTCCCAGAAATTCGTTCATAATGATAGCCATGTGAGATGGTGTGTTGTGATGCAAAATCTAAGAGTTTTCTTTCCACAAATCTGGTTTTTTTCAACGAATTTGCTCTCTCAAACACCGCATAATGCTCAGATAATAATTTTTATTTACTGTCTAACCTTCTGCCAAGAATTCCGGGTACACAACACCGAGATAATCAATGAAAACGGTCAACATCACTTTAATTTTTGATCGACTTTGACGTGGTTTTTTCCGGTTTCGGCTCAGTTAGAAGGCGCCATTTCGAAGCTTGTTGACTGGTTTGTATGTCAAACTCTCTTGTCTCATCACCAGTTACAATGCGTTTTATGAATGTGGGATCGGAATTGACTCATTCTAGAATGTCTTCAGCGACCTTTACGCGATTGAGTTTCTGAAGAAAATTTAGAACTTTCGGCACTAGTCGACCGTTTCATGCTCAATGCGTTTCCATGCATTTCATGCGTTTCATGCTCAAACAATCACTTAAAATGGTACGAATTGATACGTGAGACACAGAAAGATCAGCGGCTATCTCGTTGAAACTTAAATGACGATTTTCAGTCACCATTTCCTCCACTTTAGCGATGTTCTCGACCAGTTTTGAATGCACTGTATGGACATGTTTTTGACAAAATCGATTCACCGTAAGCCTTTCGCAGCATTTTCAGTGACTCGGCATACGATATTCCATTTGTAATGCAAAATTTAAGACAATGTTTATGTTTTTATCCATTGTAAAAATCGCAAAACACACTTGAGATGAACTGACAAAATCGAGCACTGTAAACAAACTAAATGACAGATGACGTTCAAACTCCGCGTTTGTATAGAGAATAGTTGTGCCAACTTAGCGATAAAAAAAATTTGAGAATCTCTTTAAGTGGACTTTTCAAATGATCAATTCCCGGTACTTTTTTGACAAAATGTATTTGACAAATATAGTCATTTGGTCAGCGGCGGTTCGTGGGGGAAAAAACAGGTGGGGCACGTATAACCAAATTTTGGAATGGGCATAGAGAAATGCGTCGCAACCAAAAATTTTACATTTCTTAGAATCACACACACACACTTTACTGTGTAGAATTACGAATGTTACTGTCAAACATCAAATTTTCATTTCATTTTTTAATTTTTTAGTTGGGACACGTGCCCACATGCCCTTATGGACCAACGGCCACTGCATTTGGTTATACTAACGCCATCTTTGTGTCAGATCGAGGACTTTTCAAACGACCCTCGTACATACATTTTTCAATCATTCCATCAAAAGAAGAAAGATAAATTTGCTAATAATTTATAAATATTTATTTTACATTTCAAAAATCGTGTACTTTGTTTAGATACATACTTTATAGCAGTCCTGCTAAAAATATATGTTTGTCAATTAAGATTATCAAAATAGTCACGAGTCTGAAATATTTAACAAAATATGTTGTTATTGATAAGTATCAACATGAAAGAAGCAATCTTTGTGTCAGTCAAGTGTCAGTCAGACACACGATTACATTTACAGATATGATGAATTTCCTATTTTTATAATTGCTTTAATTACTTAGAAATGGTATTTATTTAGCAAATTATTGCTGCCTCATTTTATGCAAGAATTATTTATCTTTATAGCATTAGTGATTGGTTGACCTAAAAGATGGCGGAAGTGAAGGAATGGAAAGTATGTTGATAGGTGATACTTCAAACGTCATTTTTTACCTTCTTTATCTATTCAGTCACGAACAATATTTATTTCTAGACCAGCTGGCAGCCTAGATCACCTGACTAGGTGAAAATAGATGAAAAAATGATTTCAACAACTTCTTTATATGCATACATATACATTGGATAAAATCCTATATAGGATGATATGAACTTTTAGAGATTTGTTTTAATTCGATTTTTAGAGAGACCTAGAGTTTAAAAGTTTTTTTTTAAGTTTTTTTGAAATTATAATAATCAATAATTATATTATAATAATAATTATTATAATATTATAAGTTTATTAAATAAAAAAACCCACGTAACAATGATTGAATGTATGGCAAAGTAGAAAAAGAAATAAATGAGAGAATCGGAAAAGCAAATAAAATTTTTAATATGATGAGGACCACATTTGGAGAGGAATACCAAATGGTATAAAAACAGAATTTGTAAAAAAAAACAGTGAGACCAACGATGTTATATGAAGACTCAGGGAAAAAAACGTGTTAAGTCAAATTTTTCCTAAAATTAAGAGATAGCTCTGCCGTATTAATTCAACAATGGCCTACATTTTGGTATTAGGAAATGGAAAAGAACGGGCTTACTCAAGCTAGTATTACAGTTAAAAAATATTACACTATCTAAACACGTGTTAAGTCCATCTGGAAGAGGGAAGTATGAGTTAAGTCAGCAGAAATGGGAGGTTGCAACTTTCAGGTTATAATCAGTAATTTAATTTAATAATCTTTTATAGTTGTAGTTCTGTTGTTGTTGGTGACAGTGAGCTTTTTATTTACAAAAATTTATAAATAGGTAATTAATTATAATTCTTTATTTTTTGCCAAGTATTATAAAACTATGGATAGTAAATCTTATTTAACTAACATTAACAAAAAAAAAGAAAAATAAGTGGACCGATCACTGATGCAACCAAAAAACTGCGTGTTCAGTCTCATGTTGAAGATAAAAATTGTGCATGCAAATGGTACGGTAAAGTTTTTCGAAACTATTTTCAACGGAGAAAGAGCGAAACTGGAAAATTTCAATTTGATGAGAAGTCGGAATGAACAAAGTGCATACTTAACAGGATTAATTAGTCTTAACCCAATTATACAACGCCGCACTCGAAAATGAGAAGTTGACGCTAATTTAAGGCAAGGTTCCTTCTTCTATAAAGTTAGAATTTCTCGAAATCATAAAATAATAGAAAATCCAGTCTGCAAAAAGCGATTAACTGTATTTCATAGCGTCCCGTTCAGGAGATTACAAAATATTCTGACCAGCATGAAACTAACTGGTTACGTATCAGTGGATAAAGGGGGGGGGGGGGGGGGGCACACCTAAATAAACCGAAAATGCATTCCGTAGCAACTATAAATCATGTAGTCAACCATATTAAATTATTTAAAGGAAGGATGAGCCACTACAATTTAACCAAAACTAAAAAAAATTATTTACCGGAAGACCAAAATATCACAAAAATGCACCAAATGTATCTAGAAGAACGCCCAAATAACCAAGTTAGTTATGACATTTACAGGGAAATATTCAACAGAAAATTTAATATTAGCTTCGGGGACTCTCGAAAGGATACATGCAACAGTTGGGATTATTTTTAATGCAATGAAAATGGCTGCAAAAATGCTACTCAGCTGAAACGATTGAGAACTTTTCAAAAGCACTTATTGAAAACTCAAACTTTTATACGAGAGAGAGAACCAGCTGGCAAATTAGCCGCAGCAAGGAAAATACATTATCAACTAGTATGGACTTTAATCAAAATTTGCCCATGCCTAACATTTCCATTAATTACGTGTACTGCAGACATCAATTTTTATTTTTTATTTTTATATTTATAGACTTAGTGACTCCAATGTGCGTTTTTACTGTTATACAGAAGCAGTTGGGCATAAAGGTTCCAATGAGGTCAGATAATTCTTATATGATTATATCACCAATCACTTATCACCTTCTGTCAGAATTTTTAACATTTTCTGTGACTCTTGTGGAGGGCAGAACAAGAACTGGCATATAGTGCGCTTCCTTCATCACTTAGTTCACAAGATAAACAGATTCGACTCTATAACTGTAACATTCCCTATTCATGGTCATTGGTTTCTTAAGTGTGACAAATATATGAGGATAATTAATCAATAATCTGCTGCCGAATTACTAACGAATGGATTTCTGAAATAAAAACTTCTTGCAAGAAACTCCTCCCTTTAATGTAGAAAATGTAAATAAGTACATCAGCAGGTATTAGTCAGAATTTATAAAAGATCGTTATCAAAAAAAAGCTACGATGAAAATGCGACCTATCAAAGAACTCAAAATTTTAAAAGAGCATCCAAGGCTTGTCATGTTCTGAAACACCTTCAGTGGAGTATGGATTTCTTCTGTAGTAACCACGAGAAAGAAAATTGTGAATCCCGTTTTGAGAAATAGTTTATTTTTCTTCTCGTCAAGATGCTATTTCAGTAAGTGTACCAAAATCACAATACAATGTAGTAAAAACTGTTTAGTAGTAGTATGTAGTATGATAAGTTATTTTTTATTATTTTTTTTAGGACAAATACCAATTTCGAGAGAGAAAGAAAGAGGATGAACTAAAAGAGGAGGAGGAAATGGTACTAAAATAGTTTTGAAGAAAAAAAGCTCACCCCTACTATGAGGGAGTTCATTCAGAATAATAAAAATTTAATGTTATATAATCTTCCTACTAAGTAATGTATTTTTAAGTTTTAATAATACATGTTTTATATAAACATAAAATAACATGTTTTGAATCTCGGATTCTCTATCATCCTTCATTGACTTAACACTTTATTTCTCATCAAAATTGTGGGTACTTTTGGTACTTTTTTGTTTTAACTCTGACCTGTTTAGACGTTTTGTAGAATGACTCAAAAAATACATACATTTTCGTTCTATACACGTTGAAGTTAAAACAAGACAAAAAATAAATAATTTTAAAATATTTCGTGACAATATTCAGTTTTTTAAATTGAATTAAGAAATTAATTTCTGCAAAGTTGCAAAAATTTGACTATTTTTCACTGAATTTTCTTATAGTAGTGAGACATGGTCATTGGCCGAAAAACATAAGACGTGAATTAAGGCGATAGAAAACGATTCTTAAGTAAGATCGAGAATGAAATAAAAACAAACAGAATAAGAAATGAAATACACAGACAGAATCTACAATAAACGAAAAATTGATAAAGGGACAACTTAGATGGTTCAGATACATGTGTACAATGCCAAACAATAGGTTCACTAAGGCAGGCAGTGTAAGAGGCAGTGTAAGAAACAAAAACAACCGGGAAAAATTCTAGAGAAAGGGGGAGAAAAAGGTGAATTAAAGGGATTGAAGAAGGAGCGAAACGAAGAGGAATGAAGCGGAAAGGTATTAAGTAGATGACACTGGAAAGGTAGGTAACGGGTACAAAGTAACTTCAAGTTTGAAAAACTGTCAGATAACATTTTGTTACTTTATTAAACATTTAACACCACCCTCGTATAACCTCAAATAATGGCGCCTTCCTTATCTTTTTTCGAGCGCTGTTTCTTTTTCTTTATTAGAGTGTTACTGAGCAGAGTATAGTTGTCTCCTGGAGTACGTTAGAACGAGACAGTTATCGATTTTGTCCCAACTAATTGAACGCATGTGATTCCGATCCGATCTGTATTGGGTCCACTGATCTGACATCTTTTGTAGCAGTTTTTATCGAGACTGTTTTGATTATCACATGATTTTCGTTATACTAGTGGTGGAAGTGAAATATCAATTTTCCTGTTGAGCTCTGTGTTAAGGCTTGTGAAGGTGAACCTACCTTCATGGTGGTCACAAACGTATTTTTAGGGATTTGCACCTCGAGGTTCCAGTCATAAGACCAAGTGCTTTTGTTTTTTATTGGTTTGATTGACAGTCTTATGGGTACTCTTTTTCGGGAGGATTTGAAATACCAAACTTAAGGGAAGGTCACTGTCACCCCATCAATGTGCCCACTACATCGGGTCAGCTTTGAAACCTTTCTACAGGGTTCTTGAACGGAGCTAAATTTAGGGTATTTGGACGGAGCCGAATTTAGGGTCCTTGGGTGGAGCGAATTTAGGTGAGCCGTACCGCTCCACTTCAAATGTCAAAGTTCGGCTAGAATAGTACCCTTCAGTTGGTCGAATAGTGAAATATAATACTCCCTCGTGCTAATCCTTTCACCAAGTAGTCTATAAGTACCATACCACAATAATCTCAGAACGCCCTAGCCACGACTTTTACTGCAAATAGAATCATTTTCATTTTCTTTGTC
Source organism: Cosmopolites sordidus (assembly GCA_031761425.1). Taxonomy (NCBI): domain Eukaryota; kingdom Metazoa; phylum Arthropoda; class Insecta; order Coleoptera; family Curculionidae; genus Cosmopolites; species Cosmopolites sordidus. Next base: position 844,624 of record JARFXV010000900.1, read on the forward strand.
ACATTTTCATTTGCTTCCATCTACTATGGAATGCTGAATTAATGCTGAAACGTTGGAAAGAGTACTAACAAATTCGAGAATACCTCTAATGTATGTTCGTAGAAGTAGCCAACATGTGAACGCCATGATTTTCTTCACTTAAACATATATTGAAGATTTCACGTTGCACTGGTTTTTATTAGTATGTTATGTTACATTTATTTATATTTTAATAAATATATTTTTACAAAAAACTAATGGAGTTATGCTTCTTAAAAAACGTCTGTTTCTCGTGGATCATGTCAAATATTAAACAGATCTTTGTGTAACCAGAAGTTTAATTATATTCTTTGTCTTACTATAAATGTTTGAAATCACCTCAATAAGCTTGTAGCCGATGGCTCTGTCTTCTAGTGATTCTAGATACGGTATAAATATTTTGTTCTAGATCCATGACAGCATTACATTACAGGAGATTACTAGCACCGGTTATATTATCCATCACATTGTACGTTACCTTAATATGGGAATGAGCAATCCATTATAAGATCTACGAAAATAGCAGATTAATCTCAAAATGGCTCTGCGAGTGGCCTTGGCTTACCAGACCTCCCCGATCAGAGCTGTCCTCGCACTAACGCACCTGGCTCCTACTGAAATACAATTTGAAGAAAGGTGATCGGTGTACAAAAATGAAAAACACTATGGAACATCGGCGGAAAGAGAAATGCTGAGCAAGTGGGAGGAAGGATGGAAAAACTACAATGGATGGTCAACATTTATAAGAAATGTAGTAACATTGTATGACTCGGAATGGACTCAGACGTACTTTCTGTGTCCCAAGCAATTACGTGACACGGCGTGTTCGGAAACGTGAAGATAATTGAGAAAGCTATCACCAACGTATATTAGTGCTGGGGTGATGAGGACAGCTCTGAGCACACAAAATTCATATATTATAGATGAAATGTAGCAATATTAATGGCTGAACAAAAATATGGTATAGAAATCATGATGGATAGTATATCTTCCGTATTGCTTTCTTAGAGGTGTATTTTTAGTGGATATGTCCTTTAGTGGTAGGGTCCCTCACTCAGTCTATAAAAGATTTTCCTCCTCTTCAAGAAAAGATTCATAGCAGCAAAAGCATCTTTCCCGTTTCATTCGTCTATACCAGTGACGGCTCGGAGGTTTGAAGTGGGAGGGCGTAGAAGAAAATAGTGCTGCTGAATATTTTGTTTGCTTTCCCCTACCTCCTTTTAACTTTTCTATTGAAACTCTATACAGGAGGTGAACCAGGAAAATGAGTTTAAGGAAAAAAACTGAATGGAAGTAAAATATGGTGTTTAAAATTGTTTACTGTGATAAATGCTGGGGAGGCGGCGCAACCACGGGCAACTCCCTCACGAGCCGCCACTGTTCTATATCTACTTAACGTAAAAGATTTATTTATATGTACTTCGTTCCAATATTAATCCTGCTTGGTTTTTTAATAGTACTGAATCAATACTGGCTATTAGTTTACTTTCTAAGATCATTTCGTTTATTTTCCTCCCAACTGATAGTATACTACCAACTATAGTACAGTATACTATAGCATACTCCCTTACAGTTACTATTAAGTAATATTTAGTTTTTTTTTATATTGGGACAATGATTGTCGTGGACACTCTTCTGATATTATTTTATTTTTCCATCCTAGAAAAAAGTCAAGGTCCAAAGAGACATGTATTAATTTACTTATTGTTTTATTATTTGTATCTATTTTAAATGGTTAGATGTTATGCGACTATAAGTTTGAGCTCCTTAGTGTCACTTGGTGGTACGTATTGTTTGTTTTCGTAAACTGAGTTTTTTTTAGTGCATTCTGGAAATAAGTGTCAACAATTTCTAGCAATGGGGCGCTATCAAGTTTTGTTTCAGATTTGGATACAGTGCAACGGAAACATTTGCAAGACGTCTACAGGTCTGTGGACAGAGTGTCTTGTCAAAGGCCAAGATTTTCAGGTGGTTTAACGCTTTCTCAGAAGGCCGATATTTAATTAAAGATAAACCTCGCAGCGGAAACCCTTCAACTGCAAGAAGTGATGAAAATGTGCACACAATCCGCGATCTTGTTCTCTTTGATCGTCGGTTGACGATCAGCATGTTAATCATATTGTAACCAATGAATTGAGGATTCAGACATGCTGCGCGAAAATATTTCCGAAAAACCTTTTAGACATATTTCTTGATTTCTTGAAGCCGATTGAAAACCACCTTCATGGAATGTGTCATTACTGGAGACGAGTTTTGGACTTTTTAATACAACCGTGGAACGAAGCACCAGAGCAAGGAATGACATCCTCCAATCTCACCAAGACCAAAAAAAGACGAGAATGAGCAAATCATTGAATGAGCAGATCAAAAGCAGCCTAATTTATTTTTTTGATAACTAGGGAATTGTCTGTAAGAAATTTGTGACTCAAGGCCAAACGGTTAACCACTATTTTTACAGGGAAGTTCTTGAAAGACTGATGATTAAACCCCAGGTGAGGTGTCGTTGAGCCCGAAGACCTGGGTGCTGTATCACAACAATGCACCTTGCAACATAGCGATTTCAATTAATGAAATTTTGGTAAGTAAAAATCATGGCTTGGCAGTTCCCTCATTTACCAGACTTCAGTCCTTGTGAATTTTTCCTTTTCCCAAAATTGAAAACTTCACCTCAAATAGCGTAATTCTGGGATACTGGAGAGCATTGAACATTCCGTAACCAACCTACCGATTCCAGCGCTGTGTGGCTTCCCAAGGCAACTACTTTGTGACGGTTAATGTAAAATTGTAATTTCAATTAAACACAAAATATATTAAAATATCAGTGCCATTACTTTATTAACACACCTCGTATATCTAATATTAGAATTATACGTTTTTATTGCGTTTATTATCGATAGATCTGAAACGAGATGAAAGTAAACCAGCCAAATTGTATTTCCTTTTCTTTCTCTATTCAGTCACGAGAATTCTAAAACTAAACTATGTTGTATTTATATGACAACCATACCTAATGAAAGGTGTAAAAATCATCGAATTAAGCAAGCGTTTATATTAATAATATATATAAATAGTTGATTAGTTGACTGGGCACCGACAGGTACTTTCTCGTCAAGAATAGGAATGGCCCGTCCCCAGTCAAGTAAACAACAAAATGTTCATTTAGGCGGAGTCACAGGTTGTGTGTTCCACATGAGATTATGGAACTCAGCAATTGGGTGCCTGATGACACTCAGCACTGTTGTCTCATTGAACGCAGTCCAAAGATTTCTAACAATGCATATATATATATATATATATATATATATATATATATATATATATATACAAACAATTGAAATGGAAGTGGGCAGGCCATGTGGCGAGGCGATGGGACGAAAGATGTACCATATGTTTGGAAAGACTTCCGCGGTCGGTAATATAAGACTCCGAGACCTAAATCTGCCTACTCCCCAGGGTTTACAACTAGTAAAAGTTGGGACCTTTTTTTTCTATATATATATATATATATATATATATATATATATATATATATATATATATATATATATATATATATATATATATATATTATTATTATTATTAACGTATGGGTCTTGGTGGACCACGCGAACACAGTTACAGGCGTTCATTCTCTCGCTATGAACTTTTTTTCTTTCGTCAGTTTATCCATTCTTCCTACATTTTTCTTTCTGGCCAATCTCCCAAACGTTAACCTTCTATCTGCTCTATCCTGAATTTCAGTTTGTGTAATATCTGCTGATCCTTTTTAGATCCTCTTTAATTGCCGCAATCAATTTAATTATTTTTACTTTAGCTCTACTAGTTTCATAAAATTCGACTATTTGTCTAGTTAGCCTACTCGGATTCATCCGTTTTATGTGTTCGTAAAAGTTAAGTCTTCTTTTTCTCATATCGCTATGCATATCCGTATATTAATTGATTTCTATGTTTTCTCGAAGTCGGTATGTTGTGCTATTTATTTGTTTGGGGCCTAAGATTTTTTTTATGATTTTTCTTTCCTTCTTTTCAATCTTCTCGATGTCTCTCTTTCTATTAAAAATGAGCGTTTCTGCCCCATATAGACATTCTGGCTTAATAACTGGGTTGTAATGTCTCAATTTTGTATTTTTAGATATGCATTTTTTGTTGTAAATATTTTGCGTAAGTCTCAATGCAGTTTCCATTTTTTGACATCTACTCTTACTTGCCGCTTTTTCCAATCCGTTATTCATGATTATTTCACCCAAATATTTGAATTGAGAGACTCGTCTGATGTTACCATATTTTGTTTTTAGAAATGGTGTTCTTAGTCTGTTGCAGGTCATGTATTGTGTTTTTCAAAGGAAATTTGGAGTCCTCCTTTTCTGCTGTTTCTTTTAGGATTTCAATCTGTTTTTGTGCCGTTAATATATCTTGACCCAAAATTGCTAGATCCCAAATGCCAGACAATCAATTTTGATGTTGGTTCTCTCCAATTTAATCGGCAGGTCAATATTCAGGGCCGACTTTTTCTCACGCCACTTCTGTATTACTTTTTCTAGAACACAGTTAAATAAGAGTGGCGAGAGTCCATCCCCTTGTCTCACTCCAGCTTTAAATTGAAAGGGCTCTAACATGTCACCCATGAATTTAACTTTTGACCTTGTATTAGTGTAGCTTTAATAATTGCCAGCGTTTTCAGATCTAATCTTTGTTCTTTCAATATTTGGAATAAAGATTCGCGGTTAATAGAATCATATGCTTTTTTGAAATTCACAAATCTACAGACGAGATTTTTATTGTACAATTTTTGATATCTTAGGATCAACTTTGGATTCAGGATCTGTTCAGGGCAGGACCTGCCCAGTCAAAAACCTGCTTGATATTCACCAATTTTAGGTTCTAACTGTCTCTGTGCTCTGTCTAGTAGACATTAAGATCTTGTAACAAACTGGGAGAAGAGATATCCTTCTGTAGTTGTTTACATCCGTTCTATCTCCTTTCTTATGTAGTGGATGGATTAGATCATATTTCATTTTCCGGAATCCGTTCGGTTAGTCAAACTTCTTTTAGAATTTTGATTATTTCCTTAATTGTACGTGGCTCAGCGGATATCAACAGTTCAGCGATGATTCCATCTTCACCAGAAGCTTTGTTATTTTTCAGTAGCTTGATTTGACTAATTATTTCATCTTCATTCGGTGGTAATGAATCTGGATTTGTTTGCTTTGGGTTTAATGTTGTTCAAAATATTTTTCAAGTTCGTTGTAATTATCTTGGTTATTTAAAGCTAATTGTCCGTATTCCTTTTGAAAGCAAAGAATTTGAGGTTGATAGCCTGTTAATTTAGTTTTGGAAATCTTTTTCTATTTCATTAAGTTGATTGTTTTCATATTTTCTATTAGTTTGTCTAATTAGCTTCGATGTTTCTTTTCTTACTTCCAAAAAGATGTTATAGTTTTTTGCTGTTTTTTGACTCTTCGACTCTTTAAATGCTTTACTTCGGCATAATACTGCTTACTCGCAAACTTCATCCCACCACGGATGTTTTCTACGTTTTTGTAAAGGGACCAACTTTAAGGCTGTTTTAATAATTTTTTGTTTCAATTCTTGCCAGTTCTGTACTGGTTGTTTATCAAGCTCTTCTGTTAGGGTTGGTTTTATTTTCGTAAGGTCGAACTTTGGTATTAGCAGTCTCTTTTGAATAAGTTTTCGAGGTTTTAAGCTAAGTTTGATTCTAGTCAAGTAGTGATCCGTGTCTATGTTAGCTCCTTTTCTGACTTGAACATTCAAAATCTCTTGATAATTGGGGTATGAAATGGCAACAAGGTCAAGTTGAAATTCACCCATGTACGTGTTTGGGCACCTCCAGGTATTTTGTTTTGTTATTTTCTTCTTAAAATGGGTTGACATTATTTTTAGATTAAACTGCGAACATAATTCAACCAATCTTCTGCTATTATGATTAGTCCATTTATGAGCGGAGAAACTGCCGACTGTTTTTCTGTACTTTCTTTCTTTCCTTAATTGGGCGTTGAAATCACTCAATAAATTTTTTACATGATTTAAGGAAATTTTAGTCTTCTCCAGAATTTCCGAGGACTTATTTACTTTTTCAGGATTAGATTTATTTTCTTCGTTAACTGAGAGGTGTGCATTGATTAATGTATTAATGTAGCTTTTGTTTACACACAAACTTGAGAGATAGTTTCATAAGTCTATTATTTACTGGCTGGATATTAGTTATAGAACCAAGAATTGTTTTTGAGATACCAAAAGCAACATCGAGATGTGGTGTATTTTTGAGTATTCTTTTGTCCGTTTTACTTTTAAAAAGTCTGTAGTTGTCGAAGTCCAAGGTGTTATCATCTGTCAACCTGGTTTCTTGCAGAGTAAAAAATTTGGATTTTTTGCTGATTCAATGTTCGCCCCAATTCGTATAGTTTTCCTAGGCGCAGGAGAGAGTTGATATTTACCGTTCTAAAAAAAGAAGTTTTTGTTTTCGATTTCAGACGTTGACCAGAGGTTTCCGACTACCTCTGAAAGATTTTGCATTTAAGCCCGGACGCCCCAGAATCCGAAAATCCGGTTATACCAGCAAAACTGGCAGGCGATTGTTAGGGTAAGTCCTAGGGTAATTTTATAATTACTAGAACGCTTCATCTTGTACTTTGAATAAAAGGTTTGAACCATGACGGTTCAGAGGTTAAGACTGGAGGGGTTAGTTGCAGAATTAAAATCTCAGCCACACCACTGGTGAACAGACGCTGACCACTCAACGGCTTTATACAAGTCAGACGCTAAGTAGATTTAGTTTTTTGCCTAAGTTCGGGGCTGCTTATTTGAAAAATTAGCAGCTGTCCATTAATATCTAATGGATCTTCCACTATCCACCACCCGTGATATATACTGCGAGGTATACTAATATAGATATATATATATATATATATATATATATATATATATATATATATATATATATATATATATATATATATACAAACGAAAGTGAGTGACATCATTGGAAGAATAAAGCTATTGAAATGGAAGTGGGCAGGCCAGGTGGCGAGGCGATGGGACGAAAGATGAAACAGGGCGGTCCTGGACTGGAGACCTTCAGAGAGACCAGAGAAGTTGCAAAGGCGCATACAGGAACTGCAAATGGCGAACCATTTTTCTTGAAAATAAACCTGAAAAAGTGTCAGGTTATGTTCAATAACTTCGCTCAGGACCGAAGAATTTCAGTTTTAGGAAGGGATTTGGAGATTGTGGACAGCTTTATATATCTTGGGCGGAGAATTTCAATGGAGAAGGAACACCGCCCGGGAAGTGGAACGGCATGTTAAATGTGGCTGGTAGGCATTTGGCAGGCTCAACATAGTGTTTAAGAGCAGACTCCCACTTTGCCTAAAAAGAAAAGCCTTTGATCAGTGCGTTCTACACGTTATGACATATGGAAGTGAAACCTGGACACGCACCATCCCAATCAATTCAAAAACTTCGGGTAGCACAGAGGGGAATGGAAAGATGTATGCTTGGTATTACAAGACGAGACAGAAAGTCCTGCGCATGGATCACGGAACAAACGAAAGTCTGTGACATCATTGGAAGAGTAAAGCGATTGAAATGGAGATGGGCAGGCCATATAGCGAGGCGATGGGATAACAGATGGACCAAGGCAATCCTGTAGTGGATACAACTTGATCGCAAACGTCCGCGAAGAAGACCGAAAGCACGATGGATTGATGACATCGTTAAGTATATTGGACCAGAGTGGCAGAAGAAAGCCCAGGACCGTGAAAGTTAGAATCATACTGAAGAGGCCTTCATCCTGCAGTGGATCGACACGGGCTAATGATATATATATATATATATATATATATATATATATATATATATATATATATATATATATATATATATATATATATATATATATATATATATATATATGGTGATGGCACATGAACTTTTCGTGAAGCAGAGCAAAAGAATTTAATAGAAGACATCCAGAACGGAACATCAATCATTTTACAGTTTCTTGCATAAACCAATATTTTGATCAAAACGGAACTGTTAATTAATTTCCTAATCAGCATTATCGTGAATTTCGAGCAAGTCAATTAGTTGTTGATTATTTTAATGAGAATCAGTAGTAGAATTTTAAATACCCCAAAAAGCACTATCTGGTTATGCTTGAAGAAAGATAACAGGAAACCTTTTAAACCAAAATTTCTTCAAACGCTTTAAGTTGGTGACACTGAGAGAAGAATGGAATACTATTTTATGGTTACAAGGCATGTACATACAAGATGATATATTTATAAAATATATTTTATACACAGATGAAGTCACATTTACGATAAATGATATTGGGTGATACAATGTAAGAGACAATATTCTACTAAGATAAACGTTAGGTGCGATATTTTAAATAGCATTATTATTGGACCATAATTTGGAGTCCATGATGCAAATTTGAATGCAGTTAGATTTCTTAGATTTTTACAAAATGCGTTTGATGATGAAATTATTGCGTTGCTTCTTCATTATAGGTACAATTTACATTTACAATTTGACGGGGTATCCATGCAATTAACGTAAGAAACTGGTTGAATAATAATTTTCCAAATCGTTGGATTTGGCGAGAGAGATCCCCGGATCTCACGCCTCTTTATTTTTTTTCTCTGGGGGGCAATTAAAAATAAGGTTTATATTGCGAGGCTCCAAACTGGAGATGATTTTTCTGATCGTATTAAGCAGGCATTACCTGCAGTTGAGAAAAGTAGTGAAAAAGTTGAGAAAAGTAGTGAACAATACCCTACAAATTATTGAATAGTGCTTGATAGAAAATGATAGAAATGTCTAGCATTTAAGTTTTATAATGTCAATTTAGATCGACCTGTAAATAAAGGAAGTTTTTGTCAAAAAATAGTCTGATATTATTAGAAAAATTATTAATTATTAATTATTATTGTAAAAATATCATAAAATAACCCAGTAATTTAGAACCATAAAAATCGATACATTTTAGTTTAAGGTGGTGCTGGTCAAGAACCCGTTGTTAGTTATCCGTTAGCTTCTCGAAAATGGGAGCCATAAAACTTCACGCAGTTAGCCATGATATTAGACTTAGGCAAAAAATGGTTAATGCATTAGTTTAAATCTTATTATTCGCTCATACCAAAAATATTATTTTTCGCTGAAAATTCGCAGGCATAATATATTTCCAAACACGATGTAAACATCCTACTTCTCTTATTTAGCAACATTAAATTTCAATTTTACTGATAAAGAATCACATGAAGTCTACAATAATAAGCTTTGTGTTATATATGCGAAATTGCAATATGGTGAATAGTAAGCAAACAAATATATGTATAATATTGCAAGGGTCCTACACAATATCATAAATATTGTTGGATTCTCAATATTTACATACAGTTATCTAAAAATATTCTATTAACAAAAATGTAAACAACACATTATTCGACATCAGTCCGTCATTTCAATTCGTATCGAATTGAGATATCAATTTGTTCAAATAAAAACCATTACATTATTACATTGAAAACGAATTAGTCTCAATGAATTTCCCGAAGCACTTCAATGAACCATCCGTGCGGGTACATTTTGTATCTCAACGAGATCATCTGTTATTACTACAACAATTAAAATCACATGAATACACTTAAGAGTATTAATCAGCAGTCCACTTTAAAGTTTATTTACAATAATTCCAATAATTCCGACTGTTTTACGACGGTTCAGGCGTTTCCATAGACACTTTTGATGTGCATGCTATTCTAGGATATGTTGGATTAATTTTTCGATAAACAAAATTATTTGATTACATATTTTCTAAATTTGGATTTCATGTTTTATGTGTTGTTTTGTCAGCTATTTATACATTTACCTACTAGAGGTACTCATAAAAAAAAAATTCTTTTTTTTTTTTGAAATTTTAAAAACATTTCTATCTACGGACAGTAATTTCACTTAACATAACCTGTATTATAAACCTGTATTCTAATACAATTTATTAATATCTAGCGTGCTTGTAGATATTTAAAAAAAATAGGTAAACCATAAATTAAAAAAATAGAATTAAAAAAAAAGTGTAGATAAGTTCCATATGAGAGATTTGATGCTATATGAATCTCGTAAGCTTAACAATGCTACTAATGATAGAAATGTAATTAATGCTTGGTATTCTAGTGTTTTGGATAGCAGGACAGATCAGCATTTGTCAGTAAAATTAAGAACAGCGATTTGATTTTTTTCGACGGTAGAAAATCGGAAAGACATACTGACTTTAATAGGGATCTGTTGTAGGCTAAAATTGAAGCTGATCACAACTGTCACAAAGCTTTCAGTGGAAAACAAAATTCAAAGTATAACTATCTGCAGTGCACTTTTGTCCAGGTTACGCAGAGATGCTTTTCTTCAACAAATTGTCACTTATTGAATTGTCATTAATTGGAGATTAAAAGTGGATTCTATACAGCACGGGCGTAGCCAGGATTTAGTTTTGAAGGGGGTTTAGTTTGAAGTAAATAAAACAACAAAAATATACTTACATGAAATTTAATATCTATATATTCATCGGAAAAATTACTTTACATATTTATAAAGCCCCATTTTTAAACCCCCAAACCCCCCCCCCCCCCCTTGGCTACGCCCGCGCTACACAGCAATCCATATAAGAAAAAAACAGGATAACCCTCTTTGCCAACTCAAAAAAACCACGTCTTTACGCTAAAAAAGTGTTACTGCCAATATGTCTGTATTTTACGGGAATTATTCACTAGGGGGTTCTGAATAGATCTCATAGTGCCAGAATTACCCATAAAAATTTAAGAGTTAGACTGGACACTACTTCCTCACTCACCGTATTCTCGTGATGCTGCACTATCAGTTTATCATAGAAAAATTCCTACAGTCTTAGAGAAAAAAATCCACAAAAAGCCACAGCTATCAAAAATGCACTTGAAAAATATTTTACATGAAAATCACCTTCATTTTACAAAAATGGAATTTTGATAATAATAACTAGGATTATATTGTAGATTAAAACTGATTAACTTTACAATCAAATAAAATTTTGTAGACTATCAAAAAAACAATACTTACCGATAATATTTTCAAAACACAGGCCACCAGTTCTGGCACAAATTTTTGCCTAGGAGCTCAAATTTCTAAAAAAATAAATATTTTAATGAAATATACGTTACACTATTTTAAGTTAAATCCATGGATCAAATAAAAAATTCTTAAAAGGAATTTTTATTACATAAATATTATTAAACAGGATGTCCGCTAATTAATGGTACACAGCAAAACTGCAGATTTCTTGAGTAAAAATATTGCGATTTAACCCAACTTAACTTAGTCGAAAAGATAATAGTAACCAAGATACTGGGTGTTAAAATTATATTTTCAATTTTCGTCAATAACTTTCTTAAATAGTATCTTTCTTGATCGAAATTCGGTAGTGGGGGGTTTGTCAAGATAAGAAATTTAAATTTCTCGAAATTTTATATGCAAATTGTAGAGGGGGCCACCTGTGACTCTTTTCTACGTTTGAAAGGTCACAACTTTTTTGCACCTTAGTGTTTTCGTATTTTTAATAAAAAGTATTATTTTTTCCACCTTTTTTACGTAAAAAAAGGTATACATTTCAAATGCCGCTCCGAGTTACCGTTTTCTAGATATCTGCTTTTAACTTGTTCATTACATCATTCATTACCTCATTCATTACAGTTCATTACATGTTTGGAACGGGTTCAATTACTACTATTAAAAGCAAAAACTTGGAGCGTGTTTATCAATGATATTTATATACAATGACAATGAATTTCAATATAAATATAATTGACATCTCCCAAAAATAAATTCACAAATAATATTTTTAACGATTATAAACGTTTCAAAAGAGAGTACAAACAAAATGTCTTTATAAATGTTGAAAATTTTAAAATAATTCCAGAAGAATTATTAAAGAAAGATGCCTCTTTTCGAAATAAATGTTCCAAGTGACTTCCATTCACATCAATGCATTTCAGTACACTTTTACTGAACGACCGTCTGAATTTAAATAATAACTGTTCATTTCAAAACGATTCCACAGCATTCCCAAATTTATGCCATAATTCTTCTCGAGTGTTCGCTACTTCCTCATACACTAATGATTTCACATATCCCCACAAACAAAAATCAAGTGTAGTAACTCCTACTACCTATCCAGCATTTAGGAAAACGGGTATTCAGGTAGTCCCTGACAGGTCTAGAAAAGTTTGCCGAAGCTCCAGCCTTCATGAACAACATATTTCGCCTTAGTTTTAGAAGAATGCTATCTAAATATTCGGGTAACTGAGTTTGAATAAAATTAAGATACAGTTCGCCGTTTAAATTAGGTATTAATTTGAATGGACCTAATATATAATCACCAATAAGACCACACCAAACGTTCATTTTAATTCGTGTAGGAAATGACTTTCGGATACTAAGTGTGAATTTTCTAAATCCCATGCATGTTTATTTCTAAAATTGAATACACCTCTGCATGTAAAAGTTGCTTCGTCTGTAAACAATTTTCTTTTTAACATGAGGTCGGCATTTTCCTGGGTAGGACTGATACGGGCAAATTCCAGTGTAGTTGGCAAATCAGCTTTCAGCAGATTCTGCACAGGCGTGAAGTGAAACGGATACAGTCCCTCCTCGTGAAAAATTTTGAAAACGGTGGACCTGTCTACCACAAGTCCCAGAACAATGCGTCTTGTGCTTACATCAGGGTTTTCGGTTACGCGAACTACAATTCCTTCTTCCTGGTCGGCGGTTAGAATCTTCGGACGACCTGCGGAATCTCGCTTCGAAGAACCTGTTTCACCCAGTCTGTCGTAAAGATTTTTGATAATCTTAAAATCTTCGCCGTGGACACATTTCGAAATATCTTCGATGAGCCCGGCGTCCATTAAAATTTTCCTGCGCATGTGCCTTCATATCTCGCATCTCTTCATTAGAAAACAATTTATATCTGGGCATTTTGTTATGGATTTAAGTGAACATATTTCAAAAACTATTTTACTATAATATATTAAAATTATTTAAAACTATTTTAACTATTTAAATACCCACAATATTAAATATAGACAATCAATGCCAAAGTTTAACAGTAACTAAATTTCTAGAGCGTCTTGATTTATTTGTTTTAATCATAGCCTATCTACTTTAAGGAAAGTGCTACATTTCAAAAGCGCAATTTAAAAGAGTGTAATGAACAATTTAAACGCAGATATCTAGAAAATGGTAACTTGGAGTGGCTTTTGGTAGGAAAATGGTAAATGGAGTGACTTTTGCAAGGTATACCTTATTTACGGGTAAAAAAGGTGGACAAAATAATATTTTTATTAAAAATGTGAATTCACTAAGGCACAAAAAAGTTGTGACCTTCAAACGTAGAAAAGGGTCGCAGACAGCGCCCTCTACAATATAAATCAAAATTTTCGAGACGTTTAAATTTATTATCTTAAAAAAACCCCCACTACCAAATTTCGTTCAAGAACGGTAGTTTTTAAGAAATTTATTGACTAAAATTGAAAATTTAATTATAACTTTAACACCCTGTATCTGGGTTGCTATTAACTTTTGGACTAAGGTAAGTTGGGTTAAATCGCAATATTTGTACCCAAAGAATCTGCAGTTTTGCTGTGTACCATTAATTAACAAACACCCTGTATACTAAGATAGAGGAAAAAGTAATCGATGAGGGATAATATTCGTCCTCACAGGGCTCTGGTAGCTGGTCAAACGTTGGGATCGGCACTTCCTCTGAGTGAAGGACCGGGTGTCTACTGGGTCTATACTAAATCAAAATAAGTCCACTTGCTATGGTTGTTTTGATTGATCTCAGTATTATTTACTAGGCATACCATAATAAAGGCATAAAAGTAATCGAAGTGGTTTTTGGGTTATCTCTAAACCATTGCTACGCCGAATTTTAGACTTTTTCTTTTCCTTGTAGTCCACAAATCGCAAATATTCTGTATAAGTTTTACAGATCAAATGCGGTGCCCAGGTTTTATCCTGATCACCAAGCCTAACATCAAAGTATCCAAAATAAGCTCTCTGTACAAAGTTACTCACACTAACTGTAAGCTTTTCTGTTTTCTTTTAACGTGTATTCTCCACATATCAGGATGATGATTTACACAACTTCTTCTACTTGAACTCACTTTATTTCTATTCAACAATACAAGTACAACAATCTGAAACACAGTACGTTTTAGGTTAACTTTATCACAACTCTTTCCTAAACACAAATATCACGCGAGGCCAACTTTAATCTACCCTACATGGCGAGAACTCATAAACTAACTCAACTCTACTTCAAGCATTGAAGGTCGCTTCAGTTACCGGAAAGGCAATGCTTATGCCCTCTAGTGGATTTTCTTGGAACTAACTCAACGGCAGACTGGCAATAGGACAAATATACAGGAACCAATCCATGTATAATAATTTTAGAACACCCATACTTGACTGCATTGAATTGAAAAAAACATTGATAGGTAAGTGGATGTATCTAAAAAAGTACAGCAGATAGAGAAAACCTGATTATATATTTAGATTTAGCGCCCCAAATATAGTTAAAATCAGTTCTAAAATCCTAGGCACCATTTTTTTTTTCTTATAGGCCTATGTAATAAATACAAAACATTAATTTGTTCATTAGTAAATGATGATATGCGATTCTTGGCAGTATTGCCCAATAATATAAGCTAAAGTCTATTATAAACAGTCAACATATCGTGATCGTGATCAGCACGTGATATTTTAGCCAGAAACGCTGAACGCCCCTGCTATTGGCGGAAATCGGTCGAGCCGATTTACACCACCAATGAACACCCAGATGGTCGGCGGGTTGCCGACCGACAGAAATACAGGGTTGGCGGTGGTAACTCGTACACTGCCGTTAGTTTTTTTCATTTATCGAGTTGCATTAGATTTATTAATAATTGTATTTTGTTTTCATAAAATGTCTGATACGGACACAGCTGATGAAGTTGTCGATATTAGCTGTACCCTGCCCAAAAAGAGGACAGTTCTTAGTGTGGTCCTGTAACGATCCGCGCAATATGCATGAATATGTTTGGGTTTAGTTTCTTTCTTTCATGAATAGATTGTAATTTTATTACTAAGATATCTGCGTGGCGAATTTGACTTAAAGCCATAGAAACACCAATGAGTACAAGAACTAAGGGCATCGCATTATCGTAACTGTCATAATATTGTGAAATACATTGAAGATACGAGGATAGAGTTGAAAATTTTCTTTCCTTTAAAATAAAATGTTGTTTTTTAATCAGAAATCGATTTATTTTTCAACGTGGTCTCCTCACAGCTCGATACACTTTCCAAATTTTGCAAAATAGTTCTTTCTTTCGGCGAAGATTTCTTCATTTAATATTATTTTCTTTCCAGACAGCCGTTTCCTCAAGTTTGGAAAGATAAAGAATTCTGAGGGAGACAAATCTGAAGAATAGGGTAGATACGGCATCAACGTGTAATTGATTAATTTTACTGTTATAATGGCGAACAAGATGGCGGTTCCATTCTTCTGGTAACACGACACTATTTTTTTGCGAAATGAGGAACTAAAAGTAAAGTTTTAGGGTTAGAGGCGCATCATCAACTGAGAAAGCTATTTAGCGACTGGACCTACAGCTTAACGTGGGTTCCGAACCACGATCATCAGCTACCGAAAACCCCGATCAGCATCCCCCTCGGGCTATTAACCCTCGGTTTTGAGCCTAACCGAAAGTATCTCGAGAAGCCTACCGACTGGCGAGTCACCAACGTAGAAAAGTTCTCAGAAGGCATCCGGCCTTAACCAGCCTCGAACTGGCGTGACTGAGGGGTGATTCCTTGTCAGATTTTACACTCTTACCTAGAAACATGCACAAGAATTTTTAAAAAAACTTTTTTGCCTAGTACGGGATTCGAACCCGCTCCACATTGACTGCCGTAACGTAAGACTGACGCCTTAGATACCACAGCTAATGTGGCTCCTTTTTATCAACTCTTAGTGAAAATAGTCTAGTAATGCAGCATAATATTCTCCTGTAATCATATTGAACTTTTCGAAGTAGTCAATGAAAATAATGTGTTGTGAATTCCAGAAAGTAGCGACCATCGCTTTGCAGGCTGATGGAAACGTATTTGCCTTCTACGAGGGACGTCCCTCGAGTAAGTAGTCTTTCTTCATTTCTGGTGTGTAAGGGTGAATCCAGGTTTCATCAGCAGTTATCATCGCAGAACCTCCTTCGGACTATATTTATATATGTCTAAACACCGCGATAAAGTGATCACCAATTTCGCTGATAGCTTTCCCATATCCAAATGTTCATGTACGATATTCCATACCCATTCGTCCGAGATGTTTATTATCTCAGTAATCTCTTCACAATGCGATAGACCAACATGATGTTATAGATTGTGTTGACCATTTTCGCAATTGAAAAGTGTAAGTTCGAACGGGTCAAAGTCCTAAAAACTTGGAACTAAAATAATCAAATAAAACTATATGGGTAAGTAGTAAACATCGTTTTAGCTTTAAATATATATATATATATATATATATATATATATATATATATATATATATATATATATAAATATATATATATATATAAATATATATATATATATAATATATATATATATATATACATATAAATATATATATAT